>JANHGO010000041.1:29926180-29988879 GCA_024606505.1 Aquila spilogaster
TTCTTAAACATTCCTTTTCCTTAAATAAAAAAAAAAAAAAAAAAAAAAAAAAAACACCTAAAAAGCTTCCTAGTAACATCTTGCTTGCAATGCTTTCCTTTGGAGTAAGAGATCTGGCTTGTCAAATTTCTATCAGGGAATATAACTGAGATTTTTGTGAATCATAGAGTCATGAAAACATTAAGGTTTGAAAGGACTCTAGTCTAACCATCAACCCATCACCACCACATCCACTGAACCAATTTTGCACTTCTTGGTGCAAAACTACTAAGTTATTGGGAAAATGGGATGCTATTTTCTGGCTTCCCTTTTTTAATAGAAATTTCACCATAGTCAGAAAAGATGTTTGATATAAACATGTATGCAAAAAGGTAAAATTGCTATTGTAAATTATTAGTTTTGTTGATCAGAGTTTTCTAGAGATTTTACATCAAAGTATTCCATCTTCTACAACTAACTCAAGAAAGAAATACTGCAAACTTGCCAGTTATCTAACACCTGAAGCTTCTAAGTCAAGTGGCAGCTCAGTCTTAAGGAAGGAATTTCAAAGCTAACACTGAATTATTCCAGTGTGGTAATCACTCTGAAAATAACCAGATATCAGAATATAAAGGCAAACTGGCATAAATATATATTAATGTATCTATAATATAAATGTATCAGTATGCCTAGCATCAAATAATCATTTGAGTTGAAAAGGACCTCTAAAAGTCATCTAGTCCATCACCCCTGAAATGAATAGAATGCCTGCAGCTCAGTCAGGTTGCTCAGAGCCCTGTCCCGTCTTAACCTGAAAGCCTCCAAGGATGAGGTAACCACCACCTCTCTTGGCAAGCTGTCGCAGTGCCTCACCACTCTAATCATGAAAAACTTCTTCCTCATATCCAATCTAAATCTCTTTAAGTTTGTTTAGTGTCTAAACCATTTCCCCTTGCCCTCTCACAACGGACCCTGCTGAAGAGTTTGTCTGGATGTGCTCCAACAGGTCTATGTCTCTCCCATACTGAGGACTCCATATCTGGACGCAGTATTCCAGGTGAGGCACCACCAGTGCAGAGCAGAGGGGCAGGATCACCTCCCTTGTTCTGCTGGCCATGCTTCTTTTGATGCAGCCCAGGATACAATTGGCATTCTGGGCTGCGAGGGCACAGTGCTTGCTCATATCCAGCTTGCCATCCACCAGTACCCCCAAGTCCTTTCTGGTAGGGCTGTGCTCAACCCATTGGTACCCCAAATTCTATTGACAGTGGAGGTTTTTTGTGAAGATTGGAAAGCTTTTTCCACAGCTGAACAATTGCCATCACCAATCTGCAACATGTTGCAGTGCTTGTGAATGTGCATCGTTCAGAAATGCAGTAGAATATGTCTACTCCACCAAGAGCAGCATACAAACATTTGACAAAGGAAATTCAAATCAAACGCACTTTTTGTGGTGGAAATTCAAAAGTCCACCTCAAAGAGTGCACAATGCCTGAGGCACATTAAGCACTCTAAAAGACAAGTGGAATCTAAAAATCTCATAGGCCTTGCGAGTGAGTTTTGCAATTAAAGAGCTGATTATGAACTCAGTGCTGCTCCCATTAAAGTCGTTGGCAATGCTGGCATTCCTGTTATTTAACATTTCTTTTTAACTTAGTAATTCAAACAATTAGCTGCCTAGTTGCCTAGGGAAAATAAATATAATTAAAATGGTGCAGCTTTTCATTATTGTTGTCTGCACAAATTAATAATTTTAAGGAGTCTGTCCAACAAGGGAAAAATGGTTGACTTAGAAAATAGTAAAACGAGGCCATTATTTTTCTAATCTAAAATGCTATTATTAGGAACAAGAAGAGGAAAGAAAACAACTTTTGATGATGAGGTATTTAATTCTCTAATGAGTAAAAAGGGATGCTTATGAAATTATATGGATATTTTAGGTATTAATGAAAAATAGAGATAGTTTAGATAATAAGATTCTGGAAATTAATTGCATGAATGCTTTTTTTTTCCCCTCTTTTTTCTTTTCTTTTCTTTTCTTTTTTTTTTTTTCTGCATAGGTGGATTTCTAATTCTTCACTCAAAGAAAATATCCATACATCAGAGGCTTATCTCTGTCAGCATATAGCATATTTAAAACATCTATTTAATATATAGCATATAGCATATTTAAAACATCTATTTAATAATCAGTTATATGGCTCTTTTAAACTACACAGAACAGCATGGTAAAATTAACAGGTTAAATGTATTTCAATAATTTGCTTGATAATAACTAATAAAACTTCAAGAAAAGCACTGCTTTAGAAGGGAAAAATGTTCTTGTGTGCATATATATGTGCAGGAGAAATGACTGATGTTGAACTGGTGGAAAGTTACTACTGCTGCTTTTTCTACATACAGACATCTCTAGTTTGACTGGAAAAGAAAGTTAAACTGGCTTTCTCCTTCTATGAATACTAGATGTAGATACTTCCATATAGTTTTTGGTTGATTATTTCTGGTTTAGTTGCAAGGAGAATCAGATACAACATTTAGTTTTCAAAGGATGTCATGGTTTCAGTGAGTCTGGGTGAACTTCCTTGATAAAAAATTCCTACCTGATTTTTGGAACTAAGTTTTATCAATTATTTATTTGCTTGGCCACAAAGTATTTCATGGTCTTGTATCTGTTGGAGAAAATCAGCATCTATCAAACAACTAAGTAAATTTATTAAATTTAGAATCATGATTGCCACTTTGGAAAATTATGCACCAGTGCAGTTGATGCTAACGGATAATCAGAGAGCCCTTCTAATTAGCTGTAAGTATTGCTTTTCATAGCATATTACTCCTGTTCCCAAGGTCATTTAGACTGTAATTTCTTGAGCAGCATAAATCAGGAGCATACAATTAAAAAAGAAAAACAACCTGAATCTACAATGAAAATTAACATTCAGCAGCTACTGTTGACTTATTTATCCATTAATTAAGGGAGGTTTTCTGTTGAATTATAGCACAAGTCTTTTTTTTTTTTTCTAGATGGTTCATTAAAGGCCAGATTTTATTACATATTACATGCTTTATGCTTTTCACACAAACTTATTATATTGCTCAGAGAAGGTGATCTTTTAAAGCACATTAGACTAATGTTCCTGAAACTCCATCTAATGTAAGTTTTATTGAATTGCTGTAACTAAAAAGGTCACCTAATGATTTGTTCAGATAATGGATTTAGTGAAAGGAAAACAAAATGAATAGGTTATTGTAGTAACTCTGACCTTGAGATACATTTATAGTTACAGCGATTTATGAATTTAACTACAAAAGAAGAAACTTAAAAAATATCTGTGAGTAATACTACTGCCAGTATTTAACAGGGAGTGTAATGAGAAGCAAATGAAAAAAGTATGTTTTTCATCCTGTGAGATGCAATGCACGCAGTAATAGCTAATACTCTGGAACTGCTCTGCAAAATATTCTTTATAAAGTCACCATAAAAACTATCCAAAAACTCCTATCTTGGAAAGCAGCTACTTATTCAAACAAATGTCCTTACTTCTTCCCTCTCTCACTCTTGTGCTCTCCATTACATTGTGGACATCCTTACTGAGCACAAGGATTCAGAAGATAAACTTACCTGGAGTTCGAAAAGTGCTCAAACAGTACAGCCACGGGGCAGTATAATAATACAAAGTAATTTATTCTGTTCAGAGTGATGATGAGTCTCTTAATTCCCTCATTGTCCATTCTTGCAAAGTGTAGATAATGTACTTTCTCTGAGTTTTTCCCGCATATCTAAATAAAGGCTCTTTGGTAAGAGAAACTCTGTAGCATCCGTGACAGAGAATGAAGCACAGTGCATGCTGTTCTCAAAAACTGTCTCTAAGCATGAATACTATGAATAATCAATAAGTAAATACATTAATAGTGTCAGAATATAAGCTATTGACTTTACAGAAAGGGAGATTATTTTTAAAGGGTGGTTTGTTTGTTTTTCCCTAAATGTGAATGAAAGAGTGTAATAACAAATACAAAGAGATAAGAGACCTTTCCCACTCTTTCTGCTTGTAATGCTTCAGGAATCTCATAAGAATACTCCTTTGCATTGCTTTTCTATAGGAACCACTGCTATCTGCAGCTTTCATATTCTCAAGTATCAAATTATAAAGGAGAAATTCTACACAGCTCTGAAAAAGAAACAAAAAACAAAACAAAACCCACAAAAAGCAGCGTACAAATATCTTTAAGTATTAGATAGGAAAATCATCAACTTTTCTGTAGTTTCATTCTTGTTATGTATGTGAAACTGGAGACAGTAAAATTTCTGATGCTGCTCTTACCAAACTTGTGCTCTCTTGACAATGTAATGTACTAAAGAAATACAAGAGAAAATGGTGGACAGAAGAAGCTCGTAAAGCAGAATTAGAAATAAGATGTACACATTTAGAAGTGTTTGCCAGAGGGCTTAGAAAAAAAAGAACACATCAAGAGAGGTGATAATTTTTCTCAGCATCACTGCTTCTAAATCAAGAATGGGAGCCTTTCTGGTATAAAAAATTAGCTAAATACAAGCTATGGAGCTGCATACAATGTCACTGAATGAAACCACAAAATTTTGATGGCAATGGTTTCTTTAATCCTTAAAATTTGTGAATCCTTCATTACAATCACTTATTGTTTAAATAGGATCTGAAGAAGATAGATAATAGTGCCTTTATGCTGACAAAGTAGAGGTTCTTTTCTGAAAGAGGACAACGAATGAGTGGTGATGAACAAATCTCACAGTTTTCTTTTTAAGCACACATAACTGGCTTTAACCTTGAAATAGAATATATGTGATTTTTTAAAACAAAAAGTTATAACTGAAGATCCAGAGGCATTGTAAAGACTTACCAATTACAGCTAAAGAAGGGCAACAGCTCAGAGTCATTCTAGAGCTGCCCAAAGACCCATTCAAGGAATGGTCCTGGAGCTGTCTAAACACTCCTTCAATTAGTTCTTGATACTGCAACACTGAAGACCAGCAAAATCTACTTGGCATTTCTCATGGCTTTTACAGCTTGAAACATCTGTTTGGCAGATGGGTACCTTTAACACAAATTCGCAATACACCTGTGCTTTTCCTCCTGAAAGTACTCACTGTCTTGGCTTGGATGCTGTAATAGGGGAAACTGCAGAGTTCGCTGCATGGTCAGTCCCTTAGGATGAAGGAATTTCTTTAACAGATTGATATCATTTGTTCTTCAGATCCCTGCAGTTTGACAGAATCTGGGATTTCTTACACGTTGTTCCATTAGGTTTTGCCTTTAACTATGCAAGTATAAACGTGATCTATACCAAGTTTGTTAGCACCAAACTTTGTCAGCACTACAGTGCTGCACATTGATAACCGTCCCCAGCTCACTGGAAACAGTTTAACCAAGGAAGCAGTGAGCAATATATAGCCTAATTTACTTTTCTTCTTAACAAAGAAAATTAGCCCATGATCTCCTTTGGGTGCATGGGGCCAGACTGCTCTGCTACCTGAGAAAGTATATTTAAAACAAGTTCACATCTACAGTGTATCTGCTGTTGAAACATGCCTCAGGCCTCCTCATCACTCCCATTTCTTCCCTTCTCTCCTTCATAAGATGGTAATGCCTTCAGAGCAAGAATTTTTTTTTCTTGTCTTCTGGCTGTAAACTGGTTATGCATGGGCATTTCAGCAAAAACCTCCAGCTACCATAATGATAATGATGAGGTGGAGGATTAGACCTATAACAATAAATAATCTTCTGACAGAAGGAAGAAGATAGATATGTATATTTCATGGTGTGAAGAAAAGATCAAAAGGGATCAATTATTTTTTACTTCTTACCATATCCAGGATCCAGGAGGTCTCCAGAGAGTGCAGGAGGACTTCCAGGGTGAGGCAAAATTGGGTTATTTGGGTCCCTATGGTGAGTTGCCCTCCTGTGGAAAACAAGGACTTAGCATCCCCCACACAAATCCATGCAAGATGCAAAAAACGTAAATCAGACACATATCCAGCATCAAAATAAAAATAAAAGTCAAAGAAGAGCAGCAAACATATCTATTTAAAAGACCAGGTTGCCGAGAGCCTTACTCAACCTTGTCTTGAAAGTCTCCAAGGACAGGGCACCAACTACAGCATCAGGTAACCTGTTCCAATGCCTCACCACCCTCACTATAAAATATTTTTTCCTTATGTCTAACATAAATCTATCCTCCCTGAGCTTGATGCCATTTTCCCTTGTTCTATCACCACAGACCTTGCTAAAGAGTCTGTCCCATTCTTTCCTCTAGTTCAGTTTCTTTTTTTGATTCCTTTTGAGCTGGGAAGTTTCCAGGTCAATGTTTTGGTTTGGGAAACAAGGTGTGCTGTGTTGATTATATGAATCATATCAAAACTTTTTATACATTACAAAAAGCTTTGAAGAAAAACACAGTTCTGTGCCACACTGTACATTCAGTGCAATACCTGGCTTTAGGCACAACTGCGTAACTTTCCCTTACAAGTGCTAGCTTAATGTGAAGGTCCCATGTTAAAGCCCTATTAGTTACTGCCAGTATATGGATCTCAAACATTTGCTTTTCTTATGTGTAGTTATGTCAAAGAAGCAGTCACTCTGAAGCTAGAGAAGCACTACTTATTTGAACTTGGTAAAATGTTGGAAGCTTCATGCTATTTCAGAAATGGTCTGTCCTAATGGCTGCTGGGTGGAGGCACAGACCTGTCTACCGGCTCCAGCCCCACAAAGAAGCATAGAACTGCACTTATGGAGGGTAGCCTGATATATTCCACATCCTTTTTTTGACTTGTATTTCTGGAAACTGATTGAAGTTTCAGTAAAATTTCTATCTTGATATTATCTTTTTCTCCTCTGAAATCTAAGCATTATTCTTGTTAAAAAGTTTATCATTAATTCCTAATTACCTAGTAACAGGCTACCAATTACTTATGTATATTTGGAGTACTATTCAGATATCCTCCTTTTGTTTATTATGGATTGAGTCATTTGCATTTTAATTTTACATATGTATGCTTCTGTAGCATGCAAAGCCTACAACAGGCTTATATCAGGATCACTGACTGTCTGATTAGTAATAATTAGATATTCTGTTCAGTGGAGATGATTATTCAGTTTTAATTTTAACAGCAAATAACTATTATAGTGGAATGGCAATGTTCTTTGCTGACAAATGGACCAGGACTTTCTCACTTTCCCTGAATGCTTTTATAAGCGTATCAATTGCATCATCCTTATGAAGATGCTGGCAATTTTCATAGGACCACTTAATGTTCCCTTCTGAACACATAGCAGCACATGCAAGGAAAATGTCTTACTAACCATATACATGTTAGAGGTCTTGTTCCAGCTTGTCATCAGGGTCAGTTGAGCAAGGCAGGAATGTTCAGATAGTGCTTAATTTATCTTAGTCACCTACTTTATAAGATTGGCAGAAGTGTTCACTGAAGGAGACTGTGTCTCTTCATTTTTGATGGAGACAAATTAGAAGACTGGTTTATAGAGTCATGGAATGGCTTGGCTTGGAAGGGACCTCAAACATCATCTGGTTCCAAATTCCATGCCATGGATAGGGTTATTGACAACTAGATCATTCACTAGATCAAGTTGTCCAGAGCCTGATTTTCATATGGCTTAAGGTTGGTTAAATTAACCCTAGCCTTATGATCTTCCAGAAGTGTAAGTCAATGATCTTCAGATTACATAGTTTAAGAAGCAAATGAACTTCCCTCTCATCACCAAATGTTTGAGGTATTTCAGAATAATCAGAGAAGCAGATAATGTTCTTTTCTCTTTGTATAGAAATATGTTAAAGGAGTGAGTGATCTGAATCATCAATAGGCAATTAATGTAGGAAAAAACTGCCTCTATACTAGCAATCACACTTCCTTGCCCTTGCTTATTCTATGAAAAGAATGAGTCTCAGGTAGTTTAATTAAGAATTTTTTGTAATACGTATGCCCCAAAAGACTGTTTTGAGACTGTATGAGCAATCTGAAATGCAGTATGTTATAACAATAAAATTATTTATCATTTTAAATGTCTCCTATGTGTAGCTAATTAACCTAAGTTGGGGTGCTGCTGATACAGGAATACTTCTTTTAAAGCAGAACTAGCATTGGTGCACAACTGGCACACGATATGGGGATGGTATCATACTTCTGCTTTTCCAACAGACTTTCTTGCACATGGCGGATTCACTGAAAATGTCCTTTGTGATTTATTAATCTTAGGTGTGTTTAGTCAATTTGCTCTCTCCTTGTTATTACAATGGGTCTTTCTGGCAAGAGCATGTTGCAGATTCATGTCACAAGAACTCCTCAGGTCCTTTTCTGCATAGCTGCTTTCCAGGGGGGTGGCAGCCCCAGTGTGTGCCAGTGCTGGTGCTGGTGCTGTTGCTGTTCCTCCCCAGATGCAGGACTCTGCACTTCCCCGTGTTGAACTCCATGAGGTTCCTGTCAGCCCACCTCTCCAGCCTTTCAAGGTTCTTCTGGGTGGCAGCTTGATATGCCGGTGTATCAACCACTCCACCAAGTCTTGTGTTGTCTACAAACTTATGTAAGGTGCACTCAAAGAGTCACAGACTATCCTGAGTTGGAAGGGATCCATAAGGATCAGTGAGTTCAATTCCTGTCTCCACAAAGGACCATCCAAAAATCAGGCTGTCTGTCTGAACGTTGTCCGTATGCTTCTCGAACTCTGTCAAGCTCAGTGCCATGACCACTTCCCTAGAGCATCTGTTCCAGTACCCAACCACCCTCTCAGTGGAGAATCTTTTCCTGTTATCATTATCAGGCTAGACATATTATTACAGAAACTTACCAAGTGGGTCAAGTATGACTTCCCTTTGGTGAGCCCGTAATGACTCCTGACAATTTTATTGTCCTTCAAGTGCCTTGAAGTGGTTTCTACAATGTGTTACTCCATCATCTTCCCAGTGACTGAGGTGAAGCTGACAGACATGAGGTATTCAAGAAACATTTAGTTGTTGTACTGAGGGACATGGTTTGGTGGGAAATACTGGTGGTACGTGAACGGTTGGACTGGATCTTGGAGGTCTCTTCCAACCTTGGTGATTCTATGATACTATGATTCTAAGTAGTTCCCTCGGTCAAATGCAACCTCTACTGTGCGGACATTCTTCAGAGCATCTATTTGATTAGGTTAATATTTTATTTATTTCATTTGTGTGTCATCAATATATAATACAATCCTAAACATTATTTGACTTTAATGGAGACTCTATAAGGAATTGTGAATTTTTTAAGAAGAATGTATTCTTCATGTCTCTTTGAGAAACTCCAATATTTGCTCTCGCAGATTATGGTAAGAGAAGATGTTTGACTTGGCTGTTTGGTAGTTTTCATAGTATGTTGGGAAAACAGATTCAGATAAATAGTCAAGATAGCAGAAATAACAGATAAATTTTAGTCACTCACACACATGACAATTTAGATAACACAGAGACTGAAAAGAGAGCCTAAAATTGTAGCAATTTTGATCTTGTTTTCTAAGTGTAAAATTCAGTCATAATAATAATAAACAGATACTTCATAAAGAACCCTTTCCATGAACTTATCAGCTACTCATCTGAAATCAGACTCCTCATGATCTGACAGTAGACTCAATTATTTCAGTCAAAGGAATTTGTATTTCTTAGCCTTAATTTTGTTGATAATAGATAAAAAATTCTGAGAGAGCAAACACTGTTTAGAAAGTTAAAATGCTTCATGGGGATCAAGACTCCATAAAAACCTTGTATTACTATTTTCTGCCCTACTTTCTTAGATTCCATGTAGATGGTCAGCTGCCTTTCAGGAAATTTCCCACAGCATTTATCAACTGTCCATCAATAGTATTCATTTTTTCTTGATTTTTGTGGGTTTTTTTTTTCATTCTGGCTTTCTTGCCTTCATTTCAGTTCCATTATATTATTAGAAGGTTTGTTCTTCTGTTTGATGCTGCTCTTACTCCAATAGTTTCAGTGTAGACCATGCTGAATATAAATAATAGTGTTCATTTTTTGTTGTTGTTTGTTGTTGTTTGTTTTTTGGGGGGTAAATAACTATTTGGCAAGAGTTAAAAATGGAGATAATTGTTCAGTATGAGTTGCAGGGTAATTCAGACAAATAGTGACACGTATCTGCTACCACCTCATACAGCCTCGGAGTAGGCTTTGAACTCCTAATATAATGCACAGTAGGAACAAAACAAGTAGGACCATAAAAGTCTTCAAGACTGATGTCCTCAAATTTAGCATTTCTGATCTTCACTAGAATTAACCATTACTAGTATCAATTAAACAAAATTCAGCACTTAGACTGATTAAAAACTGGAAAAAAAATGTGTTTTTTACGTGAATTTCTCTGTTTTTATGATGTGATCATCTTATTTGAGGGAAAGAATCACAGAACCACAGAATTGTAGGGGTTGGAAGGGACCTCTAGAGGCCATTCAGTCCAACCCCCCTGCCAAAGCAGGCTCCCTAGACCAGGTTGTACAGGTAGGCATCCCGGCGGGTCTTGAATATCTCCAGAGAAGGAGACTCCACAACCTCCCTGGGCAGCCTGTTCCAGTGCTCCGTCACCTGCAATGTGAAGAAGTTCTTTTATACACATTTGTGCGGAACTTCCTATGCTTCAGTTTGTGGCCATTTCCCCTCGTCCTATCACCATGCACTGCTGAGAAGAGTGTGGCCTCATCCCTTTGCCTTGCACACCTTAGATATTTACAGACATGGATCAGATCATAGCAAAAGAATTTGTAAAAATCTTGAAAACATGCAATTGAAGTAGGTATTTATTTGTTGTTCTTACACCATAGAGCCTCCTACTAGAAATGCAATCTAATTCATTAAAGTTCTGAACCAGAAAAGCATAAAATGATGCTGGAATAGAATCCCATAATGCATACCAGTGTTTGTGAATGACTAATGCTGTGAAGGATGTTTTCTGTCATTATCTGCTTGTGAAGGAGATTGAGTGGGATTTCTTCAGATGAGGTATTATGTCTCTCTACACGGACTACAGGTCTGATGTAGTGAGTGGTATTAAAGGAAAACAGAGTGGAGATTACGTTTTGTGGTGTGCCATATTTTACTGTTGACACCATTTAAGTTTCTATAATGCTTTTAGTGACAGCTGCCTTCTCTCCCCAACAGAACATTTCACCTTATTTAGCCATCTTAATATTCTGAAATAATAGGTTTGAAGAAGCTTATTTAACACTACATTTACAAATAACAATGTTTTTAGTCTGATAATACGTAGAATCTTCACTGGCCTCATCAATTTTGCTTCAGTTAACTTAATTATTCTAGCGCTGACTTTAGCATCGACACGTTGACTTTAACTGTGATTTCTTATGTGACATATCAACTTTTGTTAAGTCAATCAGTTTTTGAATAGAAGATTGTCTGAGTAAACAAAGAGACCTCTCTCTGAGCACAATGTCTAACGTACTTATTCCCACCAACTGCTTGAAATTTTATTTTTATTATTATGATCTACTTTCCAATAAAGAGAATTACCAGACTCACAACAGCTTTGTGGAGAGCTGGATGATGCTTATGGAGATGGGACTAAGAGATTAGACTCAGTAATTATGCATATATCCTATGAGACAGGAACGTTTCACTCTGCTACTATAAGTACTATTTTTCAGCTAGGATTTAATTACGACCAAAAATGCCACATTTTAGAGGAGGGCTAAATATGTAGGTTTCCTATTTTGTTATCACTTGATATAGTATGTCATTTGTTAATATATCTTGAACCCTTGATTTTGACAAAATTCTACCCAGAGCAAATACGATTTGTGTCTTTTTCCCCTGACAAGCCTGTTGTTTAAACAGGTACTTTTTGTTTCTAAAACCAGGACTTGAGTCTTTAATTTGTTAAAGTCAGTGGGAATTTTAATATGACATTTTCTGTCAATTTACTGAATTTCATGCTTTAATGCCTGAGTTGATCTAAATTTTGTAGTTGAATTCTGAGTTGAAGCTTCAAAAATGTGCTGAAATATTTCTGCTCTGGTCTGCTTTCAATTAACTTTCAAATCATTAAATTAAACTCTAAGTCACAAATTATATTTTTTTACTCTTCTTTTCAGAGTAACACTTCATTTTGACTAATGTATACAAAGCATAAATATGTATAAACAAATATCTATACATATATAAATTAATACACATCTAAATCAACATACATGTGCGTACGCATTCCCTGTCCAAAGCAAGGGGGTTAGAACTAGATTATCTTTGTGGTCCCTTCCATCCCAAACCATTCTATGGTTCTACGTATATGGATTTCTCTCTTTACATGAAATTGTGTTTCAGTGTACAGCATCAAGGGACATATTCAAGTGATCTTTATGGTAGCCCTCTTTGGCACTACAAGATTCTAACTGTGTTTAATACATTTCGTTGAATTTGTCCAATAAAAACAGAAGTTATGTACAATCAAGGACTTGTCAAAGAGTTGAACTTAATTTGGTATGCCTGACTTACCCACGTATCCTGTGACCATAGGAAACTGCTTAACTACTATAATTTGCCTCAGAAATTTAAGAAATCTAATTCTGTGTACTTTGATCATTTTGTAGTGGTTTATGAAATAGTTATTTTGTTTTAAATATAACTATTGACAGGACGAGATAAAACCGAAAACCTGATTATCTACATAAATGCCCGTGATTGTATGTCTTTCTGTGTAAACCTGTGTCATCTCAGAGTGCAAGGGAATATGCACTGATGTGCTTGAGGTGACTCCACTGACCTGAGGCATCTGATTCACAAGAATCCTCTTCTGACTACTGTTTTCCTGTAAGAGGAACTGAGACAAATCTCTTTTCCTCTTTCCCCAGGCTCCAACTGCTGTTAAGAAAACTGACATTAAAATGTTACTGATGGATTGGTAAGTCATTTTGTTTTAAATCATTTAAATTCAATGCTTTCAACTCGTTTTGAATGTTTTTATTAAATTGTTTCTTTAATGCTACCTTAACATCCAATTTAATTCTAACATAAATCCAATTTAATACCTGCATAACGCGCAATCGTGGACTCAGAAGCAAATGTTTGCCTTTGCAAATTGCCATCTACACTTGAGCAAAATGGTTTGTCTTTGCCTTCTTCCTTTGCAACACACTTAGATTGAGGTAAATCGTACTCATCTCTGAACAGGTTGGAAACGTTGCTGCAGAACACTCAGCAGTGTAGTTCATCTGTCATTCCTAAAACTCATAAACTGTCTTGGCAGAAGTGTGTGTGGTGTCAGTGTTATGATACATATGCAGTATTTAAAATCTGATGGGTTTAGAGATATTGTTGTTGTGTCAAGATGTTTATCAGGAACAGGTTGTCTTCCATACAGTTCAAAGGAAAGTTTTCTGTTAGCTTCAGTAGCAGCTGGCTTGATAATTCTGCTTTAAAATTAAGAATTTGCTGAGTTATAATATATTTATTATATTGAAGCTGTTCCTATTATCTCTGATAACTGTGTTTATAGTTATATATATAACTATTTTCTTTAACATGTTAACTTTTGATATAATGAAAACTAAAATACAGACCATCAAGCAGTTCTCTTAATATTTGATGAAACAATTAAAAAAAAAAAATCAAAGTAAATGAGACACTAAACAGGTGTTTCTCCAACTTAAAATACAGTGCTGTCTTGCTATTCAGTACAAATATAATTATTTTAAGCTGCTCTTGCACGCAAAGCATGAAGCATCCTTTATCACTGTCATCACAAAATGTTGGTTCAAATAAGCTGAACATAATATATAAAGAGAAGCCATCAAATCAACTTGCTCATTGATCCTTCACAGAATATTTGCATAAAACATTATGAGACTTTGCTGTGAAAAATATACTTCAAGTGAATGACAGAAACAAAACATATGTAATGTGCTATAAAAAAGCATAGATCCACTTCTATTAAATTGCCTCAACTGAGGAGCATTGTTATTAGTTTTCTATTGTTTCATTGGTGTGTTTAGAGCTCTTTTTCTAGTGAAAAGATTGACTAAGCTAGTCAACCAAATCAAAGGAATAAAATTGAATACATGTTAAAAAATAAACTACAGTATAAAGGAAGGTAACACAGGTGGCTCTATTAAAACATAAGCGTGAAATGCCATCAGAAAGATGCCATTTTTAACCTATTTTTCTATTAAGTTCAACATCTGTTCAACACAAGATTGCAATCTTAAACTCATATTGAGAATGGATAATGTTTACTTCAAATTATCAAATGATAACAAGAATGGCTGCTTGCCATGCATTTTTAAACATACTGTTCTTTCTGTTTTCCTGAAAGAGAATCAATGTAATCGAACTGCATCACATAGTTGAATTAGTTTTGTTTGTTTTTTTCTTGCATTGTGTACAGACCTAGAGCATGCAAACATTTTCCCTTATAGCAGTCCCAAGCTACCTGATTCCTTTTTTATATGCTGAGGAAGAAGCTGTAGGAAATGTCACAGTTCGTTTTTGGGAAATTGCACCACTGACCAGAAATCAAATCAAGCAGCGAATAATGTAGTATTATTGGCTTGTTTTTTACCTCTCTCTTGCCTGCACTGTGCTTGTCTCCACTTCAGAGATTCTGTGATTCAGTCTGATTCCAGGTCTCAGTGCCGCTGTGGTGCTTTTATGCTGGGAGTTTATTCCCCTGGAAAACAGCCTACGAAAGGCTTCAGGAAGGAATAGAAAACATTGTCAGAACCAAACTAAGAAAGTTCACTTGAAAATGTTAAGCTGAGTGTTCTTATGTATGTACTACATTTTGCTATCTAGTTGAACAATGCCTAGGATCTGAGAAGTGTCCAAAGGCATATGTCAGAGACCTTCTCTCTCAAACTGGGTATAATCCAGCTGAATTTAGAGAAGTTTATGGCAGTATATCATATCAATTCTACAACCTCTACAAAGACACTTGCTGTTGAACTGGATTTTGTATTCAGCTGTACTGAGCTAAAAACAACATGCGCTGTGTACTCCCATGCAACGTCCACCATGATCTGAGATCTCAAAACAAAGGCCGCTCTCAGTTGGCAGAGTGGTGGAAATCACCCCAATATGTTGGGGAAAAGACTTCACTTACACGGGAAGGAGGTGTGTGGTGGGGCTTGCCCTCCTTACTGCAGAATGTCCATTGACCTATTATATATTATGATGGTGATGTACGCATAGTTAGAGTATTAGATAAAAGGCCAGATCTAGGCTCTCATCTCACTGTCACAAATTTATTATAGCTATACTCAAGTAGTTTTAAAGGAATAATTGTGTTCAGTAATACTGTAAAACTTTTGCAAATATACATATTTTTTCTCTAACGATTTCAACTTTTGTTCCATTAGTATTTGTAGAGCTGCCTTATGCTTGTTCTACTCATTGCAGTTCTTTAACTATAAAAATAAGGCTGTTTTATGCAATAACCCTACATTCTTCCTGGCTAACATGGAAATCTAAAGAGAGGAATAACCTCTTCTCTTCGCCAGTGAGGTTAAAGAAGCATCTCCAGAGGGCAATTCATTCTACTTCTGATGAGAACTATTCTCAGGAGTTGTCTCTCCTTCCTGACAAACACCTCAGATAAATAGAATGATTCTGAGCACTTTATTCAGTTGGAACTACTCATAAACGGGACACAGTGACTTTCTGGTTTTAATCATGTCAGTGTAAATGTAACACTTTCATTTTCCTTTAGTTCCTATCTCAACGCCATCAGCTTTGTACATCTTCTTTAAGGCACTTGTAAGTCACGTTGGAACATGACTTTTGAAAAAAAAAGTGATATTTATCTACTTATTTTATGTGAAGTGTTAGTGATTGCGTTTTTCTGTTTTTTTTTTTTTGTTTGTTTTGTTTTGTTTTTTTTTTTTTTACGAGGAAATGTTGACTATAATGCAATGAAAAGAAGAAAAGCAAGGCTCTTTTGAGTGTTGCCCAGTGATAACGTAGAATGCAGTGGGCACTAATCGGAACAAGAGAGGTTCCATCTAAGCACAAAGAAGCACATTTGTAGTGTGTGGCTGACAGAGAACTAGAACAAGTTTTCCAGGAGGTAGTGGAATCTCTGTCCTTGGAGATATTCAAAAGACACCTGGACATGGTCCTAGGCAACCTGCTCTAGATGCTCTGCTTGAGCAGGGAAGTTGGACCAGATATCCTCAGAGGTACCTTCTACCTCTATCAATCTATGACTCTGTGCTACCACAGCAATTTACTATTTGTAAGATGAAAATGGAGATTGGACTGTATTTCTGTTGGAAAATTTAGGACTTCTATAGTATTCTATTATATTTTTCAGGAACTTTTTTAGTCATTATCAGTTGTAGTTTTGCTATATAATTTGGACTAAATATAAATGGACTTTCCAAGATCAATTTTTGGATTGTTTTTAACTTGTTTTCATCCACTGAAGTATGAGGGCTGATACAAAAGTAATGCCTCCTATTTTATTATTTTGGCCCACAACATCAGAGGTGAATGCTGGTGGTATGAAAGTAGAGGTTGAACCTTCCCACCAATATTCTATTATATTTTGTTGCTGTGAAACAGATAGCAGAGGGGTAGTCTGACAAAATGCAGTCTGACGTGGATGTGTAGATGTAGCAAAGGTGTGTCATTGAATTCCTCCATGCAAAAAAAAATTGCACCCACTGACATTCATTGATGCTTACTGGACATTTATGGAGGCCAAACAGTGGATGTGAGCACAATGAGGCAGTGGGTGGTGCATTTCAGCAGTGGTGACAGAAACAGTGGGTCACCTTTTTTGATGCAGATTTGTACAAGTGAGGTATTTAGGCTCTCGTTGATCAGTGAGAAAGCATAGCCAACAATGGTGACTATGCTGAAAAGTAGTGTTTTGTAGCTGAGAATTTGCGTTGTCGAATAGTGTTTGTTTAGACAATTCTGAAAAGGATTTTTTTTTTTTTTTATAATTTTGGAGTAAGTAATTCCTGAATAAGTGAATCATAGACACCAGATTTCAAAATATGTAAATGGATACAAATTTCAGGAGACCAGCTGTTTCAAAGCTGTATTCAGCTGAGGGCTGACTTCAAAGGTAGATGAGGTTGCTCAATGTGTCCTATCTAGGTGAGTTTTACACCCTACCTGTTAAATCACATTGGGAATTTTTTTTTCTTTACAGCTTCAGCATGTGAACTTTTTCTCTTTTCACTTCACTGTGCATCTCTACGCTGAATCTGCCTCCATATTAGTTATAAACACAGTGAAATCTATCATTCCCTAAACTCTCTACTAGCTCTTCAAATCAGATACATGGTCAAAAAATATAAGTTAGAAAAGCCTATGACTGTCCCAACCAGCTCTTAAATATTTTTGCCTTCAAGAGCTACTGTTTCTTGTAATGAGATAGGTCCACAGAATTTCTATTTGTAAATGAAATGACTTTACAAAACAGTTACTTTTTCTACAATGTGCATTCAAGAAAGAAGATAATGCTGTAAATTCATGGTAACTTGAAAGGAACTTGTCTAGTGCTGTGTATGCATTTGTAAATCTATGGAAGTAGAAACAGAATGTATACCTTTCTGATTCTTAATCACATCCACAAACATTAGTAAAAATGAATTAGTGATTTCTGACCAAAAATTGCAAGATGTAGCTGATAAATGCTGATCTTTACCAGTGAAAACAGCAGAGAATGAAAGCAATATATTTACTGTGCAAACTGGAATAATAAATTTTGGAGACAATACCAAGGTTTTCCAGTGCACTTATTTATGTTTTTGTAAAGAAGCAATGATAGTCAATGTGTAGGTGTAAACCTCATTTGGATAATATGATGTTCTACTAATATTTCACAGCTGCTTTTGTGATAGCTGTCTGTCTCATTCTCAGCTTGCTTAACTAGAATTATTATGAAGAACTCAAGATGGATATTGCCAGTTTGCCATTTGAGTTAAATGTTCCTGAATCTTTCTCTGCCTTGGAGATGGTATCAAAAAATCAACACTATTTGCTTTTCTCAGTAACATGTAAGATCCTGTTTGATAGGATTTTTAGAGACAAGTCTTGTCTCTCTGTGTACTGTGAAATCAGAAAATGTATCTGGCTTGATGCCAATCTGGATAACTAAGATCTTCTCCAGAATCCATTCCAATCTGAAACAAGTGTGGTGCCCAGTGTGTTTTATAAATGCCTTATTTATGTTTTGTAAGTAATGTAAAATGCAAATGTAAATGATATTTCTGGATTTATAAACAAGAATTCAGTCCAATAAAATTACTTGAAAAGCTAGTTAAAATCTGTGTAAACATTTAATTTGAGATGAGAAATTAATATTATTTTAAGAAGAAAATACAAAGAACATTTAAAATCAAGCTGTGGTTCTGTATTTAGAACATACATTGTGTTCTGAGGTCCAGAAGAACTATACTGCCTGTATCTAATGTGTTCTAGAATGGACTAGAATTGATCATTACATCTGAATCTCCAAGGTAAGACACAAACCTTTGTAAGATTTAATAGTTGATCTAGTTTCTTTACTTTTCCTCCATTTTTTTTCCCACTCAGAATTTTGTTGTTTATGAAGTTATAATTTAGGAGAATATTATACTGTGTTAAAGAGGTCCTATCTGAGTTTGGGGTCCTGATATCTCATTAATTAATGAGGGAGAGAAAGAGGACCAGTGGGAAAACAGAAATGAAATTACTTGTCTGAGATTAATAGAGTTCAAAACTCCGGAGCCTAAGTCCTATTCCTCAGACACTGTTGCCTTTCATGTAGTTAAGTGACCAGGAGTTTTCATGACTTACAAATTTAATATTGTGAGGAATGATTTGAAAGCAGACATCAGAGTTAGGAACTGCTGCAAAGTAAAAAGCAACCATTTAATATGACTCATTAAAGCGCTGAACATCCAGTTGGAGGTAGGTTTCTATGTAGTGAGATTATAAATAGAATGTAAAATCATCTGGGTCTTTTGCCATCACTGCAAGGCACTATTATTCATATACTTTTAATGAGGATTATTTATGATGAGACACAATGACATAGCACAAGGATTCCTGCTTGAGGCCCAGTGAAACAAGTTTTGTAGTGTGCATGGAACAACATAATTGTAGTGCATTCATACGGTATTTGTGACGACAAATCCTAATCTGATATGATTATCCCATGTTATGAAAGAACAAATTTAAACTGAAATAATAAACATTTGGATTATAAGATTTTTTGTTTACAAAACTTCTTTCTTGTGTGTTTAAGAGAGCAATATGGTATTGGAAATTACCTCAGTAGCAATCAGTTATACTTTATCTATGTTTAAAGCTGTTTAACACTTAGTTACACTTCTAACATTGAAATAAGTCCGTGGAAAAAAATTCTCCCCCAAATTTAAGTATTCCCTTGTGATCATTCTCCACCTTTGAGATTTGAATGAGAGCAGATCTGGAAGTAGCATTAGTGTTTTGAAAGTAACATTGGATTTCCCAGTCCACATGTAGCCATCTACAAAAAGAGTTATAATTGCAAAAACCAGAATAAATGCTCATCACATTCCAGATCAACTCTCATCTGCTATGAGCTATAGAAATGGCACTAGTAGCCAGAGAAAACAATAATGTACTCCAATCCATTCTTAAAGGATCCAGATAATGGTAACTGTACTACCTCAATTTGCCAGGGTACTCTCCAAGTAATTTTAGACACTTTATTGTACTACCTTAGATTAAGACTGTAGACCTCTAATTAGATTAAGACCTCTACACGCATTAGAAAATGGTGATTCAACCAAGTTGGAACTCATCACTCTTATAAAGACTGTCTAAAAGTCACAGGATAGCTTAGTTTTGAAGGGAGCTCAGAAGATCTCTAAACTAACCTGTTCAAAACAGAGTCAACCCTGAGTTCAAAACAGGTTGCTCAGAAAGAGAATAGAAGTTCCCCAAGGAGAGAGGCAGGATCAGAAGCCTTTCTGAAGCCAAATAAAATTATACCTACTGATCTTCCCTCATCTAGAGATCCAGGCATTTCCATCATAGAGGGCAACCAGATGGATCAGATATGATTTATTCTTTTGAAATCTAAGCAGATAACATATCCTTTATGTACAATGAAATGTCTTTTAGGAGGATTCACTCCATGGATCTCCGTGGGACAAAGGTAAAACTGATCAGCTTGAGACCCCCTGCATCAAATTATCAGTCTTTTCTGAGGATGGATGTGCTACTTGCTTTTGTTTGTTTGCTTGTAGAAAAGAAATAGGATGACTAAATTTCTGTCTCAAGGTATCGTGATTAAATATTAGGTATTTTAGCTTTTCTATATCCAGAATTTTTACCATTTTAGCTCAAAACTGAATTACTCAAACCACAGTTTCTAGAAATGGTTTAATTGGGCATTTGTCAAACAGAAATAGCTATCAAAAACAGACATTATTATGTGTAGGTACTTCAATAAAGAGATAAATTGCCTTTCAAACTTTCCTTTAATAAGCCAAATTGAAAGCAAAAGCAAGAAGTTTGAACTTGATGTTTACATTGCTGTTTTGATGTTCTTCAGCCACATCTTTATTTTATTTTTGATGACATTCAATATGCATTATTTGTAAAATTACTAACATTTATTCTTAATTATCCCAACTTTGCTTTAATATCATGAAAGACATCCAAGATTGTAGTTCCTATTAATTGGTTTTAACGAAGAATTTCTGTGGATACCAGCTTCCAAACAATAAAACTGCATCAGTTTCACTGCCTTATGATGCATTATAAGTGATGATGAATTTTTTCTCTAGTTTTGTATTATTAGTATATTTATAACAAGACAGTCTGTAAGGATTGCAAAGGACATAAAGTGCCTAAAATATCTAGATGCAATAATGAGCTCCTATTCAAAAGTCAAACAAACTGGGGAAAAAAAAATTGTTTTATCTACATTCTTCATTGGGAAAACATAATACAAAATAAGCAACAAAGCAAAGCATCTCAGTAAGAGGATAATAAATGGTATAGCTAAGATCATGTAGGTAGTGTCTTGAAATTCTCTAACCAGTGTCTTAGTCTAAAACTGTTCCTTTCACAGAAATGACAAAGTTAGAAATTTAACAAATAACCTCACTGACATTTCAGAAGTACTTCAATGAAAAATAAACAAACAAAAAAACCCCTTTCACTCAGTTCTCATCCTGTGCATTTTATAACACTTTAAAAAAGAGTTATAATGAAAACAGAAAAGCTGCTTACTTCCAGGTAAGATATTGGTAACTGAGATTAAAACAGAAAAAAAAAAAAAACTCTCACTGGTCATTTGTAGTGCTATTCAGTCAAACTAATGGCTTAAAGGATCTGCATGTAATACGTGGCTTTTATAAGAGGAAAAATGGTAACACTTCAGGGAGTGATAATTGCAGACTGTTCAGTAACACAGGACTTGGAGGTGTACATATTGCTGTTACATGATGAAAGGATTAATAATATAATTCAGTGAGACAAGTATAAGCTAAATAATAAACACATTAAATTCTAATGAGGGGAGAATGCAGACTGGGGCGTTCAATAGCTTGTTGCAAACTACAGTGTCTCATTGTACAGAAATGCTAGATTGTTGGGAAGGAAGAGAGTAGGAATTTTACGATACTTTCTGTAGAAAACTACAGTGTGCAGCTGTCAAAGAGGCTATAGGACCAATTGTATTTTGAAAAGTGCTGGTGGGATACATTTAAGAATCTGTATGATAGCTGGTTAATATTCAGGATATTACCTACTATGATCCAGAATCTTAAATCATACTCTTAGGAGTATAACCTTGGGAAGGGAAATTCAGAAGATAACAGCACAGGTTGCTTTGACTGTTATGGTGCTTGGATCTTACTCTGATGAATTCCAGTTATTGTATGAAGAAGAAAATTTAGTGGTAGACAGATTATATGTTTCATTAATTACTTAGAAGTAAATAGATGCCTTAATTTGCATTTCACGTTATACCTCCTCTACATGAAATGAATTGTGATGAGTCACAGCAAAAGTTTGCTGGGGAAAGACTATCAGGATGCTTATGCCTACATATTATCTGCTGGTACCTGATATAACAGCAGCAGAAAATTTGGCCAAAATTACTAAATTGCTGTAATAAGAAAGAAAACAAAAACCTAAGAAACTTTAGTGGTAGAGGGAAGGACATTAGAGATCAAGACTGCTTTGTAACATCTCATTTCAAGAAAAAAAGTATTATGAAATGTTACAGCTAGATGCAAAGCAGACTGAGACAATATGTCATGGCATATCGTGTGTCAATTGTTTTCTCTTTTGGGAAATAGAGCAAAAAAAGAAGTGTTTTTTTGGGCCATCTGTTTAGCATGATCCTACACTTGTTGCATATATCAGCCATCTGACCAGTCCATGTATGTGCCAGAAGAGATCGCTCTTTTCTAATGCTCATTTGATTGTGCTAAAGGAAGTTGTCTTCATGGCCTTTCTTTAACAAAGAACTTTCTTAAAATAAATTACATAACATCAGGTTTTACCCATCCACTTTGGTCACTGAATTTGTGCCTCTAAATACGCATCAGTAAGGCAGTGGGACGTGTTTTACCTTGCTAACAAATGACTGCAAATATGATTAATCATTTTTCCCTCTGGATCATTTATTATGGTTAGCTTATATAGTTACTGCATAGAGCATCTTTCAAGGGTGATGTGATAAAGTGAAGGTTTTTACAAATTGGATTCTTGCTTGGTTGGTGCCTACTGCCATTACCTGTGTGAAACTGCATGGCTGACTCTTGTACACCGTAATATTTTGAAAAACAGTTGTAATAATTCCAAAGAGAAAAAAAGAAGTAATGAAAACGAAAAGTTTCTCTGTTATTAAATGGCCTCCTTATCCACTAAGTTATATAGTTACAAAATAGATGTTGATGTAGTTACAAAATAAATGTCTGATGTAATTTAATCACTGAAAAAATGATTAAAGTGCAGCTTAAAAAGGATGTTTATAACTGAACACTTATTTGTGAAACATGTCTGTCAGTGGGAAACATCCTGTATTGGGAGAAAAAATGCAGATGAAATTACTCTTCTGTCATTAACATCTCACAATAGACAAGAAACATACATGCATAAAGAAGCAGTCTGTTTTAACCTAGTTCTTCCATCAGCATCTCCTCAACTTTTAAGAAATTGCTTTTTGATTCTGATGGTAGTGATGCGTCCACTCTGAGGAGGCAAATATTTGCAATCAGTAAAGTAAGCATCTATATTTTCCTGTACATATTTCTTTTACTTACATCCTTCTGTTTGTATTTTAATTCTTCTATTTTCCTGAATATCATTTTGGTAGGAAATATGTTTTTCTCATTCATAATCTTCTACATTTTATTTAGGTGTGCTAAAGAGAAATCAACTGGAATTAGTGTACTCAGCTGAACTGCAACAAACAGAGAAAGAAAACATCTCTTTTTTTTTCTTCTTTTTTTTGGGGGGGTTGTTCTGAAAGGTTTCTCCAGTGACAAATTACAGAATTTGTTTGAACTATTTCCTCAGGACATCAGATCTCTGGAGGCTCTAGTCTCTATCTTTGAGGCAGTACAAAACACAACACAGCTACCAATGCCTGTGGCCTTAATTCCAAAGTGAATTAGTTTTTGACTGAGTGAAATGAGAACAAAATCAAGACTTGAGAAAAGTGCAAGAAAATACGTTTCTAAAGATGACTACTGTCTGTGATCCCAAAACAAAACTTTTCCCAAACAAATCAGATCCTGTAAATCTCAAATATTATATTAATTGGAGAATCTCAGATCAGCCACCCCCAGCCCCTCTGATATTTGAGGACAAGATAGAATATAATGGGCATTCTAAAGCAGATTCCCTGAAGTAGATTGCCTAGAAAAGCATCCAGGTGGGTTTTGAATATTTCCAGAGAAGGACACTCTGCAACCTCTGTGGGCAGCCTGTTCCAGGGCTCTGTCACTCTATGCTGTGGCTTAACCTGGCAGGTAGTTGAGCAGCACACAGTTATTTGCTCACTCGTCCCCAAGTGGGATGAGGGATGAGAACTGGAACAAAACAGAAGTTGTAGATTGAGATAAATATGATTTAATACGAGCAGGAAAGTAGAAACAAGGATGTGATGACAACAGTATAGGTATATATATACAATATATGTATACCTATATATATACTATACATATATAATATATACTTATATTATTATATAATATAAATATGTATATTATATAATGTATATATTTGCAATTACTTACCACCCCCTGACTGACAGTAATAACAACAGAACTGCTCACCCACTGATGTCCTGCTAACAACACAACTTCTTAATATGTGCTGACTGATACCCAACCAGTCCCTGAGCAATAACAGGCCCACGGACAACAACCCACAGATTTATAGCCTTCTACATGATGTCATGTTGCCTTGTTCAGGCCATCTGCCCCTCCTCCACTCCACCCTCATCTGCCATGTCACAAAGGCAATGATTCTTCCCCATTTAACGTCCCTGCCCAACTGAGCTTCAAATGTGTCTTCATATTTATGCCTATTGCCCCTTGTTCTCCCATTGGGCACAAATGAAAAGAGCCTGGCCCCACTCTCTTGACACCCACAGTTTAGATATTCATAAGTGTTGATAAGATCCCCCCTCAGTCTTCTCTTCTCTAGGCTGAACAACCCGAGGCCTCTCGGCTTTTTCTTACGTGGAAGATGCTCCAGGCCCCTGATAATCTCTGTTGTCCTCCACCAGACTTTCTCCAGCAGTTCCTTGTCTTGAACTGAGGAGCCCAGAACTAGACACAATACTCCAGATGTGGTCTCATAAGGACAAAGTAGAGGGGGAGTATTATCTCCCAAGACTTGCTGGCCGTGGTCTTTTTAATGCATCCCAGGATACCATTGACCTTCTAGGCCACAAGAGCACACTGCTGGTTCATGGTTAGCTTGCTGTCCACAATGACACCCAGGTCCTTCTCTGCAGAGCTCCTTTGCCACAGGTCAGCTCCAGACCTGTACTGATGCATGCAGTTATTCCTCCTCCCCAGGTGTAGGACTCTGCATTTGCCTATTCTGAACTGCTGAAGGCTCCTCTCTGTCCCACTCTCCAGGCTATCCCAGTCTCACTGGATGATAATGCCATATTCCAATGTGTCAACCACTTCTCCCAGCTTTGTATCATCACCAGACTTGCTGTGAGTGCACTCTATCACTTCATCCAGATCTCTCATGAAGATGTTGAATCAGACTAGACTCAGTACTGACCTCTGGAAAACACTGCTGGTTACAGGTCTCCTACCAGGCTCTGTGCCACTGATCACAGCCCTCTGAGCTCTACCAGTCATCCAGTTTTCAATCCACCTCACTGTCCACTCATCTATCCTTCAGCTCCTAAGCTTACCTTCGAGGATGTTATGGGAGACCACGTCAAAAGCATTGCTCAAGTCACAGTACACAATGTTCACTGTTCTTGCATCTACCCAGGCAATTGTGACAGGATAGAAGGCAACCAGGTTGGTCAAACTTGATTTTTCCTTGGTGAATCGATTTTGACTGGTCCTGATAACCTTCTTTTCTTCTGCCTGCTTGGAGATTATTAAGAACAAGTTGTTCCATCACCTTCCCAGGGACTGAGGTGAGATTGACTGGTTTGTAGCCTCTCAGCTCCTTCTTCTTGCCCTTTTTGAAGACTGATGTGACATTGGTTTTCCTCCAGTCTTCAGGCACCTCTCCTGTTCTCCATGACCTTTCAAACATTGTAGAGAATTGTTTGGCAATCAGAATAGCACTTAAAATTCTTTAGTAGTAGAAAACATGAATATTCATACCATTAATGTTACTAAAATTGTATGCATGGCTTATATTTTGTGTATCAGAAATATAATACCCATACTATATATTTTATAACCTAACTCCACTCACTACTTTGAAAATATAATGTTACATATTATGGTGGGTTTGGAGGAACACTAAATTAAAGATGCTGTAAGTAGTGCTTAAGGGATATGTTCTTGTGAGTAGCAGTGATGTAAATGCAGCATTAAGCTAAGTTATTACAAAGGTCAAATCACTCTCTGCAGGTCAGAGGTACCTCTAAGAATTAACCACTATAACAAGAAATATATATATAAGGTATGCATAATTGTAAAGGATTTGTGGTGAAAGTCAGAAATATGTAAAAACTGTACTCGGTATAAAGTAAAAAAGGTTAAATATATATCTATATTCCACAAATTTCAGACCTCCATAGAAGTCTAAAATAAATGAGGTTTCCCCTCAACACAGATTTCAGTTTTCTCCCAAGGATATACTTCAAACACATTGAAGGATGCACGCTTCCAAAGCCCAAGATGAGTGTAAGTAGTTTGGCTAGGATTGCTTTGTGCTGCCAAATCAACCTACTTTCTGGGCTTTTGGCATCTTATTTCTTGCAAAGGGGATCTCCTCACTCAGAAACTTCTAGCTATAAATAAATCACAGTCCCCTGAAATATTTTCTGTGTTAATCACTTAGCAGGTAGTTTACCAGTTCTTTTTACATAGCTTGGATATTTCTGTATTCCTGCAAGGACAGATAGGGAAGCTTCAGAATCCAATTTTTATGATTCCTTAAGACAGTTGTTAGAATGTGATCATGCTGTTAATTAAAATAAAATCAAAGTGGACAATCGCCTCTAGCTCCTTACAATTTCTCAATTTATCTTTAATTTAAAGCACTATAGGAAGATACCACTATATTTTGGAGAGAGACAGCCTTCCAAAAGAATTTTCCTCTCTAAAAAAATTAGTGTTTTAAGATGTAGTTACTTTGGTGAACCTTACCTAGTGTCAGTGATTCTTTTCAATATAGTTGGTTTTTAGAAGAATTCAACATATTTTCATTTGACAATGCCAACAAGCATTTATAAACATGAATACTGAATGTTATTGTAGAGTAGATTTTTTAAGCACTAAGTGAAATGTCAGTTAGATATATATACACCCACAGAACTACAGAGTCATTCAGGTTAGAATAAAAACTGGGAAATCTGTTTCCATGCTCTCCTCAAAGCAGGATGGTCACCGAATTTAGATCAGGTTGCTCAAGTCATTGTGTGGTGGGATTTTGAAACTATTCAGAGATGAAGATATATGAGGGATGCTCTGAAAGTAATTCCTCCTATTTTGTTATGTTCATCCATGATGTGGGCAAGGTGGATATTGGTGGAATGGCAGTAGAGGTTGAACCTTCCCACCAATATTCTGTTACATTTTGTTGCTGTACAACAGATGGCAGCAGAGGACCAGTCTGACATCTGACATGGGAATATGTATGCTGCACTGATGAGACTTGGTTCATCTTCTAAATGATATCCCAGTCGGCACTGAGGTGTTGCTGTTAGGTGCCCCAAAGTGATTCCTTCTCCAGGAAGATCAAGCCCATCTCTGATGGCATCTTCTTACAAAGATGAGTACTCCAATTCCACCCATTTTAGTGGTCTCAGATGAACTCACATCAATTTATCAATGTCTTTCCCACACCAGGCTGCCCAAAATAGATGCAACATATGCATGTGGTATAGCAAGTGCTGACCATAGAGGTATAATCCCTTCCCTGGATCTCCTGTCTCTGTTTCTTCTTATAGAGCCCAAGAAGTTGCTGTTTCTCTTGGCTGCCAGGGTACACTGCTGGTTCACATCTAGGTTGCCATTTGCTGTGAACCTCAAGACTTTTCTTCAGAGCTGCTACACCATCAATACTCCTCTGATATGATGCACAGGGGTGATTTCTCTTATCTGCAGGACATAGCATTTGTCAATGCAAACTGTTAAGTGAGCGGTCAAAGTTCTTCTTGGGGGAGGTCATACAGAATGTGCAGGACAACTGGGGGATCAAGCCTAGCCGGCATGGGTTCATGAAAGGCAGGTTCTGCTTGACCAACCTGATCTCCTTTTATGATCGAGTGACGCTCCTGGTGCATGAGGGAAAGGTGTTGACGTAGTCTGCCTAGACTTCAACAAAGCCTTCAGCACAGTCTCCCACAGTATTCTCCCGGAGAAGCTGGGAGCCCATGGCTTGGACAGGTACACTCTTTGCCGGGTAAAGAAAAGACTGGATGGCCGGGCCCAGAGATTAGTGGAGAATGGAGTTACATCCAGCTGGTGACCGGTCACAGGCGGTGTTCCCCAGGGGTCAGTAATGGGGTCTGTCCTCTTCATCAACTTTATTGATGACCTGGATGAGGGTATTGAGTGCACCCTCAGTAAGTTGGCCTATGACACCAAGCCTGCAGGATGTGTTGATCTGCCTGGGGGTAGGAAGGCCCTACAGAGGGATCTGGACAGGCTGGATTGCTGGGCTGAGGCCAGTGGGATGAATTTCAACGAGACCAAGTGTTGGGTCCTGCACTTTGGCCTCAAAAACCCCAGGCAATTCTACAAGCTTTGGGCAGAGTGGCTGAAAGACTGTGTAGAGGAAATGGACCTGGGGATTTTGATCGACTGAACATGAGCCAGCATTGTGTCTGGGTGGCCAAGAAGGCCAACGGCACACCGGCTCGTAACAGAAATAGTGGAGCCAGCAGAAGCAGGGAAGTGATTGTCCTTCTGTATTCAGCACTGGTGAGGCTGCACCTTGAGTACTTTTTTCAGTTTTGGGCTCCTCACTACAAGAAAGACATCAGAGCTCTGGAGCATGTCCAGAGAAGAGCAACAAAGCTGTGAGGGTTCCGGAGCACAAGACTTATAAGGAGTGGGTGAGGGAACAGGAATTATTTAGTCTAGAGAAGAAGAGGCTCAGAGGAGATCTTATCACTCTCTAAAACTACCTGAAGGGAGGTTGTAGTGATGTGGGGATCAGCCTCTTCTCCCATGTAACTAGCCATAGGGCATGAAGGAATGGCCTCAAGTTGTGCCGGGGAAGGTCCAGGTTGGATGTTAGGAAATACTGCTTCTCCAAAAGAGTGGTCAGGCACTGGAACAGGCTGCCCAGGGAGGTGGTGGAGTCACTGACTCTGGAGGTGTTCAAGAAACATTTAGATGTGGTAGTGAGGGTCATGGTTTAGTGAGAAATATTGGTGATAGATGAATCACTGGACTGGATGATCTTGGAGTTCTTTTCCAACCTTTTTGATTCTATTATTCTATGATTCTTTCAACGCTATTAGTCATTGTTACTGGCTTTCTACAAGCACACATGGAAATATAGTGTAATTTCTATAACTCACAGAAATGTCTCAGAAAAGTTCCAATACAGGTGATGTGAACAGAACCTTAAGTAAATTCAGAAAATGTGTTTAAAAAATGTTTGTTTTTTTTTTTTTCCAAAACAAAGCCTTTTCAGAAATCAAGCAATTATGTTTTACTTCAGCCACTCTGCATCTTAGTGTTGTTTTTTTAATCACCCAATGGGTGTTCCTTTTGATTCCTTTTTTTTTTGGACATCTGTGGTAACACCAAAGAACATACCACATAATCAGATAAATTAAACAGCTTGTATGAAGAATTAATGGGAGGAAAATACTGGGATGGACAGCAATACGTTACTTAATTCAGAAACTGTTTATTTCACCTAGGCCAGACCGGGACATAGATACTATCATACAAATTCCTTATTTCACTACATCCTTTTTCATTCCACTTAGACAACTAACTTAGTCTTCTTCTGCATAAATTCTCCATCTATGAAAGAAATATGGTAATGATTCTCTCTCTCAAAAGGGTCCTGTGCAGATAAATATACAAATATATAGATAATTAATGTATTATGTATGTAGAGAGAAAACAAGAGATTTTCAGGTACTACGACAACAGATAACACAAACATTAGTGTGACAGGAACATCTGCTTCTAGTCCAGCTCCTCCACAACAAACCTACATCTCCATCGGGTGCTCAGAGCCCCATCCAGTCTGACCTTGAATATCTCAGGAGTTGGGCATTCATCACATCTCTGGACAACCTGTGCCAGTGCTTCACTACCCTTATCACACAGATTTTTTCCTTATATCCAGTCTAAATCTCCCCTCTTGTAGTTTAAACCCCTTCCCCTTGTCCTATCACAACAAACCTCGCTAAATAGTTTGTCTTCTTCTTACAGTCCCCCTTTAAATACTAAAAGTCCACTCTCATGTCAACCAACATCCTTCTCTTCTCCAGGCTTAACAGCTCCAACTCTCTCAGCTTGTCCTCACTGGGGAGGCATTCCATCCCTTTGATCATTTTTGTGGCCCAACACAGGATGCACAGTGTAGAGGAGCAGGATCACCTCCCTCATCCTGCTGATTGTGCTTCTTTTGATGCAGCCCAGGACACAATTGGCTGTGTCGGCTGTGAGGGCACATTGCTGGCTCATGTCCAGCTTGCCATTCACCAGTACACCTAAGACCATTCTGGCAGGGATGTCCCTTTCTTCCATCAGCTCGAAATGATAGTGGGAGTTGCTGCGATCCAAATGCGAGACCTTGCACTTGGATTTATTGAACCTTGTGAGGTTCTCCTGGACCCACTGCTTAGCCTGTCTAGGTCTCTCTGGATGATATCCCATCCCTCAGGCATGTTGACTGCACCACGCAGCTTGGTGTCATCCGCAACTTGCTGAGAGTACACTCAACTCCACTGTCAATGTATTTGATGAAAATATTGAAGAACATCAGTCCCAGTACAGACCCTTGATGCACATCACTCATCACTGATCTCCATCCAGACATTGAGCCACTGACCAACACTCTCAGTATGATCTTGCAACCATTTTCTCATTCACTGAACAATGTCTCCATCAAATACTTATCCATCCAATTTGGAGAGAAAGATGTTGTGGGGGATCATGTCAATGTCCTTGCAAAAGTCCAGATAGATGACACTGATGTCTCTTCTCTTGTCCAATGATGCAATTATGCCACCATAGAAGGACACTGTTGTTCAGGCAGGACCTGCCCTTGGTGAAGCCATGCTCATTGTCTTGTATCTGCTCTGTCTTTTCAATGTGCCTTAGCATAGCTTCCAAGAGGATCTGCTCCACGATCTTCCTCAGCACAGAGGTGAGACTTACAGTTCAGTACTGGCCTGGATCATCCTTCCTACCCTTCTTAAAAGTGAGAGCAGCTATGCCTTTTTTTCAGTCTCCAGGAACTTCATCTGACTGCCATGACTTTTCAAACATCTGTGAGAGTGGCTTGGTGAATACATCACCCAGTTCTCTCAGAACTTTATTTCCCTCAGGACTCTGCATTTGGCTCTGTTGATCCTCATGATGGGCCCACTGCTTGAGCCTGTCTGGGTCTCTCTGGACCCTCCCAAACTATTTCCTCTTCTTTTGAAAAGATGAAAAAAATAAATTTATTTGGAATTTGCTATACTCAGGACTCTTATTTGCTCTTGTATAACCTATTTTGTATATGAACTTCCACTAAGAGATCTTTATTCAGCTGATGATTACTGCCAGCATCTTGTCTTCATTTTCAGCGATGAAAAGACCTGAAGTTTTTCTAAATGCTTTGTTGTTGCCAAGGTGATAAAACATCAGCTAGGAAATTAATGGCATTCTCTTTTGGTACATGTGTGCGAGAGCATGTGAGTATGCCTGCTCACCCACACAGGCTTTTTAATCAACGGGCTTCACATGCAGCATCTGCTTTTATAGTGGAAAATCTTATTTTGTCATGATAACTCAAACATTTTAAATAGATATTTTTCAAGTTCACCTCAGCCTTAAAGCAGTTTCACTGCACTGGCAGATGCTCCTGAGTGCTGAAAAGAGTTTCTGACATTTATGCCTGCAGTTACAATGGAAAATACATTTTTTGAAGCACATACCGCTGTGTTTATGCACTAGAGTTCTCTACACACACCATTCATACCACCTTTCGTTGCAAACAAGCAAGTAAACAATAACCAGCTCCAAAGGTAACAGATAAAGAAGGAAATATTTGCATAAAGGCAAATAAGCAAATTTGTATTTTAGGAAGGTTTAGTTTTAGGATCCTACAAATTCAGTGCCACAAGATGTCAGTACAGTTTAAGCAACAGCAGAGCACTCTCAGAATGTGAATTGCATTGCAAAGGGGCAAAAGTGAAGACAGAAAACATCTACAGTTAATTATAAGATGGGTTCTCAGAGAAACATAGCTACAAAGTATACATGGTCCTTTATCTTTCTGTTTTGTCTTATTTCTGCATTGTGCCCTGTATAATTCCAATTATAATGAAAATAAATGTAAAAACTAAGTAGATGTCACAGAAAATGCAGAGAAGTCTGACAGAAAATAAGCCCATTATATTCTATCATGTCCTCAAATATCAGAGGGGCTGGGGGTGGCTGATCTGAGATTCTGAGTGATGCTCAATCCAGCACTATAAATCAAGTTGCATTCAATATATGAACAATCATGATTACAGATTCACAAATAGCACACCGCCGAGTTCATACAGTAGCATTCGAATGGGCTCTCATGACCAATTTTAAGGATTTTGTCTGTGCCTGGTGAATGCTCACATCTAGATTACGGAATAGTGCAGTTTATTAAAGCAACAGATTGCAGATTCTTCGGGATTGCTGGTGACAAATTCACTATTTCACAAAGTGTGTGAAGTTAACCAAGAACATGAATAATATGACTAAGTATGAGAGCATTAAATCATGGAGTAACTCTGCAGAGATTTCTGAGTTGCCTGGGAAGGTGGAAAACTGCTCACTCAGGGCTGACCCAGAAAAAGAAGTTAGATCAACACTTCCAATAGCATTATCAAGTCCCTGTCCCTGCAGAATGATCACTGAATTTGGCCATAGGACCTCCACCCCACTCCACACTCCTTATTGTTTTTTCCTTAGAGTCAGCATGCCAGGCTCCCCTGGTGTTTGTTAACAGCTAAGGTCTCAGGCCACGCTGCTTTGGGAACTATCATAGAATGAATTATTCAGCACATTCCACCTTGGAGGTTTCACCTTCTCTCAAGAGGTGGACATTTCAATAAGTCACCTTCAGTAAATATTCTGCAGTAGGATCTAGCTTATATCCACTCTGCATTCCACTTCTCTACTAATTCAACAGCAAGAGAAAAAGTTTCATCTAAATACATTTAATTGCTCAGAAGAACAGTATTTTCTTTTCAGCAGTTTGTTGAATTTTAATGATATTTTCCCAAGCTTCCTTTGCTTTGAATTCATGAAAGAAAAAGGAGAGGGAAAAAAGGAAAAACCAACTCACTTGTAGTAATGACACAATCACCTCACTTGTAACATGAGCTAATACGTTTCCATTACAATGGTTAAGTAGAATGGGTAGTTAATCATCAGAAAATTCGTTAGTTGAATGTCAGCAGGAATCTATGTACTGTAGCAAATGAACAATGGACAACAGTTTGAGCTTTAATTCAGTAGTGATTTCCCTCATAATGTTGCTTTCCTGTTTATGAAATTAGGCAAAAAGTTAATGGTATAATAAATGGGCATTTGAACTTAGAAAGCCTCCTTGATTATCAGGACAGTAGTTATTCCTGCATGTCAGCAAATACAGGGTGTTAGTCTGTAAATCTTGTATACACTTTGGAATACCATGTGCTTTTACAACAGTCACATGATGACAAAACAAACTGAGGAAGGAGAAATCTCTCACTTTGCAAGGAATTTGCGTAGTTTAGTCTTTGGACTCTATGTTTTGCTGAAGTAAAGTGGATCTCTTTGTTAATACACAAAGCAATGCCCTGATTAACATGGCTTATCCCCATGATCATGTGAGCTCCAGTAGTGCTTGAACTGCATTTATGGTTGTACCTCTCAGAAATTTGCTGAACTTTTTAGGCAAACGTTTTCCTTATTCAGATGGAAAACACATCTGTGTGTTTCGAAGCCACCTTATGGGCAGCACACGTTGTCTGGCACAACTCTGAAATATGAATTCTAATGTCTGCCTGAAAGAATCAGCAATTTAAGAGTAGAGATGACATCTGTGAAATAACAGCATTTGAATAAAGGGGTTGGAAGCTAAATGAGTTTTCTGACTTCCCTTTATCTGTTTCTATAAAGACTATCTGGTTGGGTTTATAAAGGATATTTTTGTGTGCTCAGGCAGCTATGCCCTGGTTGCTGAGGGCTGTATGCCCCCAGCTAGCCTCCAAGCCATCCACTGCCATCTCAGGACCCTTCCAAATCATCTCACCATCCCCTTGGAAAGACAGGGCTTAGGTTGTACATAATAACTTCTTTTTTTCCCTCTTAGAACTTGAGGAACATGAAACAACATGAGGAAAGTAACTGTAGGACAAGCTCAGAAGAACTGAACTGTTGCTCAGTATCTCATTCAGCATCAGCAAAGCCCTACAAGACAGTGACAGCTGGTCCCAGAATACCATCACATTTATTTCCTTCCCTCTTCTATTACATTCCTCTTAGTTTTCTTTTCCTGGATAATAAATGAAGAAGTAATTTGTTTACAAGCCACTTTCCCTTTTTCTCTGCTGGGTGCTTTGAATGTCAGAATGATAGAAGAGAGGGAGATTTGTGGCACATCTTTGAGCCTTGGCCAAGGATCTCCTGAACAATCCATTTCTGCTGGGGACATTTGCGTGAAAACAGGGCATCCTTCATTTACTTTCATAGGTTTATATTTTTCCATGTAGAGAAACAGCTACAGCCTCAGCAATAATGCCTTGTGTTGTAACCTATGCCTTTCTCCATTTGCAGACAAGGTGGGTGTGTTTTTGTGAATGTTATTTTTGGCTTTAAACAGGTAATTTTTGTTTCAGTGAGACTCTCTAAAATTAAATCTCCATGGAATGTAAAGAACTGATCGGACTAGTAACATCAAGGCAGAAGATGCCTTATCTCTGCACTTACCAAATTTGAAAATAAGGTAGCTAGAGATCTCTAGTTAACTAATTTGATACAAACAAAAAATTGTATACCACTTTGTTGAACTTCTCTCTTAACTCCCAACACTGATGAATCCTGTTATTTATTCAATAGACAGGATTAAACTCTTCTTTCTGGTTTGTAATCACATGAAGTAATTTGGAGTACTCATTTTTCTAAGCCTGAAGCAGTAATTAATTGTGCCCAAATGCATAGGATTGGGCCTAATTTGGAGGCCTATGCCATGATAACAACAATCCTAAAATAAAATCACTCTCTTTCTAGTAGAGAAGCCAAGAAACAAAAGCATTTATACAAGAATTATTTCCACACAGGCAGTCCCTATCAGAGCAACAGATTAGGAAGGAACCAATCTGTTTATCTTTTGGATATTTGGTTCAAATTCTCTTGATTTCAACAGTCAGCAATAAAACTTAAGTTATTGGAATTCTCCTTCTACAGTGCAGAATATCTGAAGCCCTACCTTTTGGCTTAATTCTGTTGTCAGTAAATCAATTGTTTTTTTAATTTATGAGGTAAATATGGTGAGAGACAAATCAGTAGACTCCTCTGCCCCAGCATGATGTAAATACATTTTGATAAGTATGTGAATGAGTTTCTGTGAGTAGTTTCAAAAGCTACAAATCAGAGTATTTACTTTAACACTCAGGAGAACCTTCTAAGTTTTCTGATTTTGTCGCATTCCTTAAATCATGGTAAAACAATGCGCTTCATTTCCAATTGAAAATCAATTCATTACTGTAGAATCAAGAGTCTGTCAAAGATCCTGGAACTGAGAACTCTGACTGCGAGTGTAAGTCTCCATTTGTCTTTCTGAGGCAAGATTCCTGCATTATTTATAGGAAAACATACAGAAGACGTTTTTTTTCCAGATGGTTCTTTTTACAAATAAATTTTCTAGTTACAATACATCAGACCGTTCCTCTTTATAGCCAAGTGATTTTTTTCTGATTTATGCAGCGTGGAGCTTCGCAGTAGAAGGTCAATGGAGAAATTTAACTGAAAGATACCCTTCTTTGGAAACCCCTCAGGTAGCTCTTAATATTTCATCGGTTTGGGTGTTTATTTTCTTTTAACCAAATGCTATTTATCAATTACACACATTACTATAGATTATTTACATTGCTCTCAAAATAAAAAGTAACGACATTTTACAGTTATCTGAAGGCGAGACTGAGAGAAATGCTAGCTTTTGGGAATTGATACTCATAGCAATGTAAGAATAATTAATTTCTGTTTTCATGCTACTCAGTAAGCCAATTTCTGACCCAGGTTAATTCAGCTCTTTAAATAACACCGGGTTAAATGGCATCACAATGCAGAGGACTCTTGAAGCTGATAAAAGAAGCCAAATGAGTATTTTTCCTATATTACCATTGCCATCTCTACCTGCTTATACGTATCTTTGTAAGAAAGCAGCACAACTGCTGTGATGCCAAGTGTCAGAAATTACTTTAACTTCTGTAGGAGTGATACAGTGCTCAACCAGCCCTGAGGATCAGAAAAGTGCAGTTATTACACAGACATCTGTTTGATCCTCTAGCCATGTACTGCACAAAAGAGTGGCTAAACCCTCCAAGAGTGTTTATGTGTGTGCCTATATGAGTGAAGCATTATGCAGACATCTGTTACACTGGTCTGCTTTTTATCTTACATTTTCCGAGATGATAGATTTTTTTATTTTTTTTTTTCCTGAAATGATGGATAAGAGTTCCAAGTAGAGAATCTACAACTGGAGGAGAAACAGTCATTTAGGTTTCAGTCTGTGAACTGATAAAATACTGGAGTATATACATAAGAAGAACATTGAGGCGATGGTGACTTTCACTATTTTTGTGTGTACTTACTTTCTCTGCCTCTCATTGAATACTAGTGAGATTTCTTGACAAATGACATCTTTTATCTGAGTCTTAAAGATAGAGAACACTCTACTAAATGCTGAGAAAACACCACAGTAAAAACCTGGTGTGTCTGTAAAGTTCAGACTCTGTTTGAACAAACACCAAAAACATAAAGTTGAGACTTCATTATATGATTGCTTCTGTGAAGAGTGTCGTAAAGGTAAATAAGATCCTCTCCCAACCTTTCCTACGGGACTTATGCTTAGGGTAAAATGAATTCATTATAAGTTTGAAATTGAAAAATGCCATTTTCATTTGAAGTTTTAATTACTTCCTTTGCCTTTCACATTTAGTTTTCAAATCTTATGAATGACTCTTAAAAATCATGTATATTTTTTGCCCCAGTCTAGAAAAGTATTTCAGTATGTAATTAACTTTAAGCATCTGATAAATCCCAAGGATTATTTAAAATACAGGTGTGTAGTCTTTCAGACAGCGAAGATCCAGCACGCCCAAAGTCTTTTACAATTTATTCTGTAGAAAGCATAAATAATACAAATTGAGTGTTCTTATTTTGGATTCTGTATTCTTTTTTTGATTATTTCTCTGTTTGTTTTGTGTTTGTTTTTTTTTTAACTCCCATGAAACCTTAATTCCACCTCATTTGCTTTATTTAATCAAGAATAATATAAGCCTAAAAACATTTCCCACAACAATCTGTTATGAATGAGAAGAGAAATATTTTTCACCTAACAAAAATAATTTATTGCTAGAATTTTCTTGAATAGGAAATGTTATTCATGACTAGTTTGTCTGTAACATAAGACATAGCTATGCATCATGTTTTCTAAGTTTTGTTCAGATAATTTCTGAGTAAGGATTATAACTTCTGGTTCTGTGAACACAAAATTTGCAGTGTAGAGTGTATTTTACTGCCTGGGAGAGGAAGACTTACTTCTTTCTGTAAGCCATTTTGCTTTCAGAAATATCTATCTATTGTCATTTTTTTTTTTCATCAAGTGGATCAAAATGTTGAAAATTATCATAGAACTTCATTTCAATATGAATGAATTGCATCTTAATATTTTCACTTCAGCCCACCAGGAAATATCAGAAATAAAAGTATCAAGCTATCGTGGAGAGGCTAAAAATCTACTAGCACAGTCTCACAATTACTACGCCATGATGGAAAGTCATATTGCTGGGGAGAAATATATTTGTTTCTGTCTGTGACTCCCAGGACCTTGTCAGTCCTATTGCAAAACTGTCTTTGGTCTTCTAGCCAGAAAGCAGGGAAAGCCTTAGCAGCTGGAAAGGACTTACATACAAGATCTGAATTGCAGGTAAACTCTCACATGAAGTCTATTGTATGCCCATCAACTTAGAACAAGGTTTGTGTCTTGTCAGAATTTTTCCAGTCATTACGTCTATTTAAAACATAGCCTGAGGAATGTTTAAATTTGAATAAAGAGAAAAGGGCTGAGGGTTTGGGAACTTCCTTACCCAGATAAAGAACAGACTACTTACATTCATCGCATTCATTGGCAGTGTGAAGACTTATAAGATACTTCTTTCTATAACATTTTCACCTTCTTAAATGTGTGTCTTTGTCTTCTTAGAGCTGTAAGTTCTCTGGAGTATTAACAATCTGGCACTATACAATGTTACTGTACTCGAAAAGTAGAGCCACAATTAGAGAACAGGATATTAAATGCTCTTAATATATTAACACATTCAAATAACATGGAGTCAGGTTTACTCATAAACAAGTTATATAATAAAAAAAAAAATCTAATTAAGGTATACATATAAAATAAGCTATATAAATATCTGTATGTATGTATACGCAAAAACATATTAATATTTGCAAAGATGGAGATACAAAAAGCACGTTCTTCAGTAATAACCTCATAGCATATTGTATTCATTGGAGTTCTCTGATGTCTACAAGTTACTTTCACATTAATACAGTACTTTATACTGTGATCATAGTTCCTTTTTCTTTTTTTTCTTTAACTAGAATAACATTTTGATTTATAAATCAAAAAGCAGATTTTCACACTGACATGTTGCAGCATTTTTAGTGTTTCTGAGTGAATGGCAGATTTTTCTTTTTCTTTCTTTTTTTTTATTTTTTTTTTCTTCTGATTGGTAATCTTTCAACCTTGGATCAAAATCTGATCAGATGGCAATGAAGTGGTTATTGTGACTCTATGATGTTAAAAAAGCAGTAAAATTAAACAAAATATTAATTATTTGTCTAGCAAAACAATTGTATTTGTATAGCAAAACAAAACAAAACAAAAATGTAGAATCATAGCATGGCCTGAGTTGGAAGGGATCTTTAAGACCTAAAGATCATCTAGTTCCAAACCCCTTCTCATAGGACGAACACCACCCACTAGATCATGTCGCCCAGGGCCCTGTCCAGCCTGACCTTGAATGCCTCCAGGGATGGGGCATCCACAACCTCTCCTGGCAGACTGTGCCACTGCCTTATCACCCTCTAAGTAAAGATTATCCTCCTAACATGTAACCTAAATCTCCCCTGTTTCTGTTTTGTTGTTGTTATTGTTGTTTAAAACTATCCCCCCTTATCACATCAGACCATGTGCAAAGTCAGTTTCTTTTTTTCTTTTTTAAATAAAGGTCATTAAAGTATGTTTCTTACTCACTTTAGTAGGTTTTATACTAAAAAGATATAAACTTCACAGTTAATATTGTGTTCATTTCAGTAGTCCTATCACCTTTGCATTACATGCAACTCATTCAAATAAAACTACAGAAGACTGTTTCTTAATTCTGAGAGATACATAATGACTAACTTTTTTTTTTGTTATAGAGGGTGTGCTAAATGCTTCCATGTGCTGTAACTTATTTTAACTAATGTTGCATAACTTTTAAGTTTGACCTTGCACATGTCAGAATAATCTCAGTATTTTTAATAAAATATAGGGTGATAAAAAGATTGAATTTATAGTTTCATCTACTCTTCTGTTAATATATTTTTAGGATGTATTAACTTGTAAATTTAGATGCTAGGAATTGGTTCTTAGAGATACATTATGTGGGTCAATATTCTATCAATAATTCAAGATATAATTTAAACGTATAATTATGTTTGATACATTACTACTCATCGCTGCTTTGGCTCAAGACTATCTTAAAAGTCACAGCAAGATATTTTTATTTATTTATTTGGAGGATCATATGTTTCTCTTGAGTGAACTACAACTCTTTGTGAATCAAATAGATAGTAGAATCCCAATATATATAATTTGATATTTAAACTGAAGGAAGCTCCTTCCTCATTTCACTGGATAATAGTAATGTGTGATCTTGTAATCCACAGTGCCAGAGATCTAGCATGCAGGTCTTTTACATTTGCAGAGTAGGAAAGAAAACACTTTGCTCATTTGCTCTGATAGTATTTTTATTCACAGATACAAATGATAGTGTTCAGGTAACTGCATATATATGATCTAGTTTCTTCAAGCCCACTTTCATCACCACATTACTAAAATATCACAAGCTAAAATTAAGAACTGCACAGAATGCACCATAAAGGAACCATACTGTCCTTCTATTTTACTCAGTCATTCTTATTCTTTTGGTTCTCCCCTCCATCACCATTATGCACCTTCAGCTTGCTGTCATTGTGGAATCATTTTGTTTGAGGAGGCAAGTAATATTCTGCTACAAAGATTGCAAGATTGAGGCTGTTTTCTTGTGATAAGGAGCTACATTCTCTATATACTTTCACTGAACCATTTCTAATTCCACCCATCTAGATGGCTCACAAAAGGTGTGAATTCTTGGTACAGGCATGCTGAACTGGGTTTGAATACTTTTAATGTAGAACCATTGGAGTATACGTGAAATATTTCATGCTTTACTTCTGTGTTATTTGCTTTGCACTCTGGAGTACTCTATGCAATGCCCAAAGTCAACATCTAGCACAGAAGTTCAGATTTAAAACCAGAAATTTTGTTAAAAAGAGGCAGAGAGACCCATACTTACAGCCTGTTTTGGGGGAGAGGACATTTTCACAGTTTTTTAGAAAACTTTAAAACTGCAATTGAGAGACAGCATCATTTGTTTCCAAGTGGGATCATAAAAAGTCCATGAGATTTAAAAAAAAGTTCAACTCATAGTTCCCAAATTCTACAGTTCTTTGAATGAACAATTTAATGGCTTGCCTGTTCATTTTTATTCCCTGCCTGCTCATAACAACTGTCTTGGAGAAATGTCAGCATTAAGGGTAGGCAAATAAAACAAGTGCTTTTCAATTTCATTTCTCTGCTCAGTTCCCACCATTCTAAAAGATGTGGGACTCAGAGTTTAAAAGTCATTGACAATCTCCTCTCCTTCCCGCTCCAAAAAAAAAGGTAATTTTTTAAAAAGATTTCCTTGGATATCTTTTGTCTTCCAAAAACAAACCTACGCCTAACATTCTTCCAAATGCAACAATTTCTTAATAAATACCTTCTTAACTAAAGAAGTCAGAAGTAGGATGTCATGAAATGAATTACAAGAACAACATTAAAAAAAAAAACAGAAAACAACATTTCTATTTTAGTCTTTTTTATGGCAGTGAAATTTCATAGATGAAAACAATTATGTGAATGATATGAATTTATTTATGGTTTTTTTTTTTTTTTCACAAAAGTAATGTGCTTATAACATGAAAAGAGATTAGTCCCTGTAGGAAATTAGTTCCCATCCTGACATAATGCTGATTAAAGTTTTGTTTTCTTTCCATCCACTCTTCATCTCTTTATACAAGTTCTCAAGGAAATGAACATCAATTCTGTTGGGGATTTTAATCAACCTCAAAAGCCATTTTTATTGTCACGTTTAGTTTCCAGTGCTATAAACTCAATCCTTTAAATAATAATAAGTCAATGACACATTCACTAAATACTGAACAACTAGAAATTAGTATGGCTGATAGCTGTAACTGTGGAAAACCGGTAATTCCTCCTTGTTGGAAAGGAATTTCTCTGAGTTTCAATGCCAAAAATAGCAACAGTTTGGTCATGGAGCATTGTTGAAATAATAGTTAAGCATAGATGAGGAGTACAAGCATCCTGTGAGAGCTCAATCTGCTATAAAGGCTTTCTTAGGACAGTCAGTCAAATCTCTACTAACTGTATGTGATATTTAACCTAGTATCTTCTTCAACACCCTGTTTATCTGATACTGTAAAGCTGTTTGATTTCTAAAAGCTGACCTATAAGTATGTGGAGATATTGAGTTATTAATCATTTCTGTTCCTGTTTATCAGGTCTTTTGAGATCTCAGTCTTCATATTTCCTGAATTTAGTTTTGAAAAATGTCTGGAATAGTCCTGGGAAACCTGCTCTAGGTGGTTCTGTTTGGGCAGACGGGCAGACCAGTGGTCTCTTTCAACATCAGACAACTCTTTATGCAATTCTTTATTGAAATATTCTTTATGAAAATAGAGAAAAGGAATTTTTCATTAAAAGCCTTATTATTCTGTTAGACAAATCCATTTGTTTGAATATTTTCCTGTTATTAATTTAATCTTCATTATTAAATACTGGAAGAACATCTTTCAGCTCACACCTGAAAGATATTTGAAGCTTGCTCTGATACCAGAGAAAACTAGAAATTAAGGGAATCTATTCTTGCTTTATAGCTTGAGGTCAGTCTTCTCAAGGTTTGCTTGATCTACAGCTTAGTTGAAGACTGAAGTTGCCTCAGACAGGAATCTTGGGCATGGGACAGGACTGGCCTGAAACTGAACACAGTTATTCCCCAGTTTTATGGAAGCAGCTGTCCCTGCAGATTCCCATTTGATATGGACGAAACCTGTAGACACAGTAAGAATAATTACACTGAGGTCATGCAAAGTACTGAAGTATGGAAAGTAAGACATAAAGAGTATTTCCCTTTTGCTAGGGTGCTATCCTGAAAACCACAACCCATCTGCTTAGACTACTGAAGTCAGTAATTTCACATATGTTTTTATTACAACCTAATCAACATACAATTCTTAGTAGTGGTAGTACAGATATAATAACACTTACATTCCAAATAGACTAGTTATTAAAGAGTATCATAGAATCATAGAATCAACAAGGTTGGAAAAGACCTACAAGATCATCCAGTCATGGTAGCTGTCCACCTACCATCAATAGCTCTCACTAAACCATATTCCTCAACACAATGTTTAGACATTCCTTGAACACCTCCAGGATCGGTGACTCCACCACCTCCCTTGGCAGCCCATTCCAGCACCTGACCACTCTTTTGGAGATGTAGTATTTCCTAACATCCAGCCTGAATCTCCCCTTGTGCAACCTGAAGCCATTCCCTCTAGTTCTATCACTGGTTACACGAGAGAAAAGGCCAACCCCCAGCTCACTACAACCTCCCTTCAGGTAGTTACAGAGAGCAATAAGGTCTTCCCTGAACCTCCTCTTCTCCAGACTGAAGAATCCTAGCTCCCTCAGCCATTCCTCATAAGGCCTGTGCTCCAGAACCCTCAGCAGCTTCATTGCCTTTCTCTGAACACGCTCCAGAGCCTCAATGTCCTTCTTGTAGTGAGGGGCCCAAAACTGAACACAGAACTCCAGGTGTGGCCTCACCAGTGCTGAGTACAGAAGGAGTAGTTATAATATTGTTAACATTTTTGCATAAAAACATCCTAGTATGCACCTCTTTTGTCTGGAATTGTACTCACCCTCCATCTGTCCTTGGGACCCTCAGTTGCCCTTGTCAAGAAGAGGGGAATGAAAGAAGTCAGCGGCAGTCTCCTGGGAGGAGTTTGGTAGTTCTGGTAGAAGGACATTTACACAATATACAAAAAGTCCTTGAATGACCATATATTTTTTCTTTTCCTTCTGCTCACTGTAAACAAACTGTGTTCCATTCTTGGGCCGTTTGTGCTTATTTTATCCATGCATGTTGCTGTTCAACTGTACACATTAACACAAATGACCTAATACCTAACTCTAAAGCATCTGATTTCCAGTTACATCAGTTTTCCATAAAAGCAGTCGGTAGAGCTCTTTTTAATATCATTTTTCTTCTGTCTTCAATGTAAGTTGTTTTCTCGGTGTGTTGTGTAACAAGACGTAGAACCTAGAACATGCAAAGATGCTAATAAGGAATAAAATTAAATACTTCTAGTAAGGGATGTGAGCTGTATTTTTGCACATGTCCAGAGAATTTCTTATGGAGTATGAATAAAATGCATACTCACTTGGGTTTGCTTACAAACTCTGAAGTTGAACTTTACTCAAGAACAAAGAAAAATCTCTTTCTGGGCTTATTTCCTTATCACGGTTCTTGTTCAGTAAAAGTCAGCCATCTTGGAAATATTACAGTAAATGTACAGAATTCCAGAGAAGAATCTACATCATTTATCACTTAGATGTCTGAAAATAGCCTCATTTACATATTTATTTTGTTTCCTCTTTAGCTTTTGCCTTCTGTCTACCTTCTCCAAATCTTCTCTTATATAAGAAAAGTGCTTTTTAAATTAAATGATTTTTCTAGAGGTGTTTCATTGCCATTCACTTCTTTGGTTGTAGTTGGCTGGGTTTTGATCTATTTTTCAGGTCTAAACATTATTTTTCGTCAGAGCAGTGTCATGAAAATTATGTTCCTCTTGTCTTTTGGGAAGTTTTGGAATAATTACTTTGTTTTCTTTCTGATTCTTTCCATTCTTTCAGTTGTAATTTCTGACTAACTAGTTTTCAGAAAGGTATCTTCTGTTGAAATCAGTTAGTGATGATAGGTTTTGTTGTGAAGGCTCGGTTGTTCAGGAACTTCAGAATTATTCCATGTGCAGTAAAATAACAAAATCCTTGTTGTAGCACTGCAATGAACACAAAATTGTTGACGTAATGGAAAGAATGAAAGGTGACCTGAAATATCTCTGTTCTGTAATGTCCAGTCAGACATCTTCATAGAAACATTTTCATAATCAAAACCGAAAGAACTATGTGATTTACTGAATTTTCTGTTATCAAAATCAATTTTAAAGGGTTAGCTTTAATGCCAATATGTAGAAAGTCATGGCTGAATCTCCGTAACATCAGTTAAACCTATTACATTTATGAGAAATCTGGGAGAAAAGTAATGAAGGAGAAGGCTATAGTTTATGTATATCACTATGAGATGGTAAGAAACAAAATAATGGTTTGAAACAGTGTATGAGCCTTCTGGGTCTCTAGAAATTAATATTTTTAAAGGTAGAAAATCCTTATACATATCAGGAAATAAGTTTGCTAGACTTCCAAATTGTTACATTATTGTTAAAGTAACTGAGTAACTTAAATAGTAACCCTTTGTTTGGTGCAGAATTGTTTACAGGCAATTTCATTTCAAATAAGAAGGCATAGCTATGCCGTTCTGATTTCTATTAGAAGGCTCTACATTGTCTTTTAGAAAAGCTATCATAGTAATCCTACTTAAATTGACAATTAAAGTATGTGTTGCTTATGGCTGGCTTCAGACACACTGTGCAAGTAATGGGAAAAATGTCATTTGCTATATGCAAATTTCTTTTAGGAGAAATTAAATATTAGTATACTTTGCTCATTTAAGTTTGCAACTATGGGAAAGACCATTAGTGAGATTTTCTTAGAGCAGTACGAACTTGCACATTATTTCTGAAACAGTAAGATGCAGTGCCAGAAGTATAACACTAATACCTATGAGCAACTTTCCAGTATGCTATAAAAATAAACTTGGACTGAATTGAATAAATTAACAAAGACTTGTAACTGAGTTACATTAGTACACAGCTTTATACAGGAGATGAAACACAGGGCCTTGCAGTACAAAGAAGTGGAGAGGAGTGTAAAATTTCTTGGCTTCTCCTAAAAAATTTCCACTGTGGAAGGATAAGCCTTTGTGAAAACACCCTTATGCTTCCAAAAGTTGTATAAATATTGCTTCCTATATTTACCTTTTCTAGGATCCAAAATTTCTTGGCAGGCATTTGTGTATTATGTAAATATGGCCAAAGATAGTAAATCCCTTTCTGAATTACAGAGATTACATCATATAAGCAAACAGAATAGTTTAAGTTCTTGTTTCTGTTTTCCAGAGAAACATAAAGAACAATTTTCTCTGATACACAAGAACTGTGAGAAATGAGCATAACAGAAGTGTTAAAACTACCAAAAAAGAAATCAAAGAAGGGTCACTGTTAGGAACTTGGTTCTTAAAAAAGGCATTGTACAATAATTTTCTGTTCTCATTATGGGAGTTAAATCCAAGCGTTTCCTGCAAATCTAACAAAAATGGCATTTCCATGGCATTGTATGGCTTTTGCTGCAGAGCAATTTAGAGAAAATCTAAGGTGAATACTTTGAATGAGCACTCTGCTTTGTATGTGATATTTTTTCACTTTATTCTTCAGGTTTTTTGTTCACTTGTTTGTTTGTTTTTCTCCTTATGAAAACAACCAAACTATTGTACTACCTCATGGGGAAGATATTTTTGTGGAATATTTTGGCAATATCTAGAGTCTTATAAACAGAAAAGCAATTAACATACGTTGTTTGCATAGCACTATGTCATTGTCGTTATCTGAGTAGATTTTACAAATAACAGATTAATTATAATTTTTTTATTAAATATGGGTCACCAAGCAGTCTACCTATACAATCTATACAAGTGCTACAGTGTAGTTAACTGTAATGGTTAAAGAATCCAAGTATTTATTTGAACTATGTTAAAATCTATGCCCTTTTATCTAAACTTAAATGTTAAGCAGCTAATTTACAGGAAGGTGTTTACTCTACGCTTTGTCCTCAGTGAGTGAACTGTACATTACCCAAAGATGATGCTACACCAGAGGATCTCCAATGAGATTTCTTACTTTCAAATTGCTCTGTGTAGCTACAACCACTAAAAGCTTTCACTGCCAATGTTCGAAGAAATTGAGTTGCTAGATTATTGTATTTCCATGTGAAGAGGTAATATGGAATACGTCCCATTATCATAACATTGCATGTGTGTTAATTAGTCTTGCCTAGTTAAACTTGGTGCTATTATCAAGTTAGATATATTTCCTGTGGCTCCAGTTCAAACCTATTCAGAGCTCACTGACCTACATCACTGCATCATGTAGACAACAAATAAAGATCTTGTAGACCTCAGAATATCATCTCCAAAGACAGAAACATTAAGCAGTTCATTAGATTTGTACTTTGCTCACTGAGTATTGATTTCTATAATAACAGGATGCTGAGATATGCCACAGGGTGCACTTGTACCTATGCAGCTGTTGAGCAGGTTTGTTACCGTTTGAAGAAATAGGAGTGACAGTACAGGTACTAATCAGGCCTGTGGGTTTGGGCAGGATAATGGTTGGCTCATTTATTTCAATCTGACAGATGAAATGGCTCAAGGAGTTCCAGACCTTAACACAGACACATATTGCCAAGAGAGTGCTCTGGTGCCATTTATCTGCCAATCTGTTTGGGGACCATGTTGTTGTTTTCCAGACTGAACAGAGAGCATTAAAACTACCATGTTTGTATTCTAGTCAGGTTCTACTCCTTACAAAATACCACAGAGGGTACTAGGCACTTCAAAAGTTGTGACCCAAAGCAGTTTACCTGAAACTCTTTGTATCCTCTTGGCAGATGAGGAAAAAAGCAGCTAGCTCCTAAGTACCATTAGGTAGTGAACTCTTGTAAATAGGACAAATTGATTTTGTACTGGAGCTTTCCTACTGGGAGGCAATGACTCTGGCTACCCCATGATTTGCTGTGAACTTTTCATTGCTTAAATAGCAGGGCTCTCAGTTTTGGGATTTCCCTTTTAAATCCAAATGCCTTGATTCTGATTTCCTATTCTGCCACTTAGCTCTATTTCACACTGTACACGTTTCTTCTGACTTCTTTAACTCTTGTTAAACATTTGTCATGATGATTAGGAGCGTCAGGTTCTGACTTTTTATTCTTTACAGAAATCAGGATAGAGTTTGGGTTCATGTATCCATCCTCATCTGGGAATTTTCTTCTCTCTCAATTTGCCAATAATTCTGAGATGCCATCAAATATTTAGGGCATGAGTCTGTGCAAGATTTATGATTTTCTGATAAAATCCAGAAAGATTTTCAAATGCTTTTGAAAAAGGAAGCTAAGTTCAGTGGTGCTATGTTAGTTGAGCACATTTCTGAAGATTTCATTTAATGAAGATAAATATTGTGAGTGAGATTTATCTCAATCAACTTTAACCACCTAAAATGTAGGTTGCCGGTCAAAGATAAAGGGCTAAGAGGAAATTGGAAATTTGTATTTGATGTCTTAGACACATCCTGGAGGGCATAACTCAAACTTGCCATGCTCATCCTGTTCTTGGCCATGTGAGATACTGTAAATGAATATTACCACTTCCTCATTTTCTACCTTGTAACCCGGTAATCCAACTGTTAAAATCATAACATCATTCTCAGGTGAAGTATTAGATGAAAAGTCATAGGTTGCAAAAACTAATCTAAACTTCCTGGCTGCTTTCTGATTTTGTCTTTGTGATTCAGAGTATTGATTTATTTGCATACTGTATGTCCTAATTAAAAGGATGTGTTTTCAGATAAAAAAAAAAAAAATGCATGGTGCTTGGAAAGATAGATAAGAAGAAATCAAATGGAGAACAGGAAATGGAAAAAAAATATGCAGCTTTCCTTTATCAATTAAAATTATATATTGACTGCACAATGCTCTAACTAGCACATACCCTTCTGATCTGATACAGAATATCTTCTCCCCTCTTATAAATGGGAAGAGAGAAATGACATCAAATGACATAGAGAAAGCTGAGGTAGTCAACAAGTTCTTTGCCTCAGCCTGTCACATTCAGTCTGGGACACGAATGGGGTATAATACCTAAAAGAAGCATGGATAAATTTCTTCTACTAGTTGGACTATTCTGCGAAGTATCTATAAATCAGGTGATATGGTATTTCCCACTATTTTAAATAAAAGATGGATTTGATCAGATTGCTCATCAAGCCCAAAGACAAAAATCAGCTGTGTAGCCATACACAATGTCTTCAACTCTGTTTTGTTGAGTTGAGGGTAGAAGGTTTCCTCCCCATGTTTTATATTTTCATCAAAATATCGTACAACAACAACAAAAAAAAGATATTTCATTTAGACTTAATAATTTGAGTCCCCCGGAAGAAAAAGATCTATGTTGCAGATATGCAACATGTTAGATGGGTGTAAATACTGGAATGCTTGACATTTTTTAAAGTAGAGTATAATTTATCAGGCATGGTCTAGCCATAACTGCACTTGTTTCCTCCAAGTTGCAAAGGAAGGCATCCTTCCTTCTCCATTCTGCCAGGAAACATCCCTGGAATCAACATTAGGTATGTTGTAGATCTGGTATATTGGTTTAGGTAAGACAGGAAGGCAGTAGCTAAACTGTGTGGTTTTTCAGTGCCCCTAAAGTGTGTGTTTTCATTTCTTGGTGTGCTGCCTCTAATACAAGTCAAAATTCAATGTCGGTGAAGGGATGAACTTTCAAATACATGCCTTTTAAATTTGCATGCTGAGATAAAGGAACAAATAACCTTCCTACCTCTGGTAGAAAGCCTCTATAGAAGAAATTGTGCAGATATGCAAGTCTTACTTGTTTGATAAAAACAGTGCAGAAGACTTTGTTTTCCCAGACATAGACACTAGATTAATATGTAGTTTTAAGGCAGATACTATAATTTTATCTTGAAAATACTAAGCAGTTACAGAAGAGTCTGCCGTTTTTCCAGTAAAATCTTCTAGTGCTTGTCATCACTGTTTAGTATGGTGTAATATTTTACATGTCTAATTTAGAAAGAGAAAATAAAAACAAAACAACTATATCAACAAAACCCAGACACTGGAATTTCATATGTATCGTCAGCAGAGATGAGGAGTTTTATATCATATACCCTGGCTGTGGATAAATATAGACTGGAAATTAGAACTAAGTTTCTGCTACTTTTATTTATCCAAGGATGATAATGTTCCCTAGTCTTCCTGGTGAAGCATGATGACCCTAAATATCTCTCAGAGTCACTGTTTTTGAGGGCAGATTATAGTGTGTAAAGACAGCATTTGTGTTTTCCAGATAAGTTTATGTGATTTATAAACTATTTTGCTGCGCTACAAATCACACATATTGTTTTCCATTACAGTAATGTTTAAGAACAGATCAACAAAGACAATTTTTTACTTAGCTGATAGTAAACACATGAAATGATTTTGTATTGGATAACAGGCGGGGCATCCTATGAGCAAAACCAACACACTGACTTTTCCCCCTAGGTACTTGATATAAACAGTTGTCCCATCGTCATTGTCTGTTTCTACTTAAAAAAAAAGAAAGCATCAGTTTCAGTTCTGTTGACTTCAATAGGAAAGAGCCGTGCTTGGGTTTAGAGTTCACAGCTGCTCAGTTGATTCCTAGAAAATAACGGAGACATGTAACAAAACAAATTATATGGGAGGAGAAAACCTAGGAAAAAAATAAAAGAAACAAAACAAAAAATACCATCAACAATGTAAAGAAACAAGGGAATGTCAAGCAGTTAGTATGGATTTGTCAAGAACACTATGAAAGCAGATTCCTTTTCGGTGATAGAGCATAAGGTCTTATACGCAGGGCAAAAACAGTAGATGTTGTGTCTCTGGATTACTTACATTGGTTCACACCATGTTCTCATGAAGTATTACTGTAGAAAAAATTAAAAAAAACTTTAATGTGAATGTGAAACAGCTTAGAAAATTTGCCATAATTACCACTGATTCTCTGTTGAACTGGGAGGACGTATGAAATAGTTACCCAAAATGGGGTTCAGTAGCAGTCAATATTTTCATTAATATTGTCTGCCATTGACTGAAGGTAGTGCATGTTAAAAAATGAAGATAACATCAAAGAGATATAGGAGATCCTCAGTCCTTTGTATGAGAGGACTGAGATCAAGAAACCTTGATATATTAATGTAACTTTAAATTGTTAAATTCAATTGTTTATGTTGTAATTTTGTAAAAAGCAATGTAAAACTCTGCACCCACACACAATTAATTGTGCAAGTAGAAAATAGGCACCTCAAATTATGTTCATTTTGTTTACTGGGGCGAGTTCAGTGTACTTTCTACAAGATATGCCTTAGCTGAGGATAATATGGGCAAGCAAACAAACAGCAAATCTTTTACAGATCTGGAAAATTAGACCTTTTTGGAAAAAAATATACTACAGTGGGAGAATGGTGGTTATTTATAGAAAGGACTTCCATACAATAAAAGAGAATTGTAAAGAGGAAAAGACTTCCTCTGCACAAAACAGCCAGGAAGCATGATTTCCTCCTCCTCATTGGATATAGTCAGTATTAAGCTAGAAACTATGAAGAAACCATACAGAGTTACAGTGTGTAATCAAGTAATGTTAATTCAGAAAAAAAAATGAGCTCTGTAACAGGCAGTCATAATGCCTGTGTAATAATTCTATCAATGGGAACTGCCTATGTAGTTTTCCTGACTTTGACACTGTATTTCTATAGCTGAACATGATCCTTGAGCATGGGCCAGGCTATTTTTCCTGTTTCTGAAGCTGCGTAAATTGCTCATTCTTACTTTGTGCTTAGAAACTCCAACAGCTCTGCTGCCTAAATTAGGCACTGTTATCGATGAGTTCAACTCAGGCTGCCTAGCACTTGGGAATCTTATCACAATTAAATGGAATAAAGTCATTCTTTAGATTTTTGGGAGCCAGTCCTACATGAACAGAATAGATATGAAGGATAAATACAGCTAGCCAAAATATTGCTGTTACTGATTGTCAGAAAACAACTGAGTTCTGAAGACAGATCTGAAAAAAGTCCCTTTTGTTTTAGAAAAGGAGAAGGAGGACTTGACGATCTTGAAGATCTTTTCCAACCTGAGCAGTTCTATGATTCTATGATTGTAAACACGAATTCTAAATAAGGAAGATTAATAGATGAATCAGAAAAGATTCTGAGCACTGTTGTAGTCATCTGCATTTTCAGAGCACTGCTGAAAAATGATATTAACAAAGTGAAATAACAAACAAAATTACATTATGGAAAGTGTGGAGTATTTTCAAAGATATTTTTTAGTCCACTGATGAAAATATGTTTTTTTTTTTTTACAAACAAAGAACCTTTTAACCATACAATGCTCAATGTGCATTTGTTACAAAATATGTGTATATTACTGTAAAAGAATGGAGCAACAATTATTGCTCTGATTATAAAAGATGTGAAAAGAGTACTTAACCAGTCAGAACAACCAAGAATATTTCAGGTTGCCAAAAATCACAACCTGGCTGATGTCTGGGGGACCTAGTAAGGTTAATGCTCCTGCTCTTCAGGGAGTGACATTGTTTTCTTAAGGACTTCGGGTGGTCAGGGCTGCAATTTACAGCTATTCCAGAGGCAGCATTTCCAAGAGTAGAATGACCTTTATGACCATGCCTGGGGCAGTGAGTAAATGCTCAAGACAGAAGAAGAGTTCTTGCTACTAAATTGCCAACATTATGACTTACAGCACCTGGATTTACTCTGTAGGTGTTCTATTTGAGTATTGAACAAGTCTGACCTTGCTTATCCTATGAGATTCTAAGATCATAACACAAGGTAATATGGTTGCAGGACATCAGTATTAATATCCAAAGGATTTGATTCTCTTTACAGTTTTTTTTTTTTTTAAGTAATATCTCTTTCAAAACATATATCCTTTTTTATTTACTAAGAATCATTTCTTCAGTTGGTCTTTAGAGGCTATCAGTAGAAAGATTAAGTAACCATCCACTCAATACTTTCAGCTCTAGAAAATACTTAATTCTCATATTTAAAAGAAACATATTTTCTTAAATTATTAGTGATAAATCTGATATCAGAAAGCATTTCTCTCCTTAGCAACTTTAGTCCATCCTGTGTATTCATACCTACTCTGCATTTTTTACTATATCCATTCTGGCTCTACCCAAGTTATGAGCTGTCCTATTTTCTCAAGATTGTTGCTGGCACTTACAATTCTGTTATTTATGGATATAGTCTTAAAACAAGCTACTTTGAGATGCATTGCTAAATATTCCCTGTGGGAAAAATAAATAAATAAATAAATAAATAAGTCAGATAGAAAAAAAAAAAGACACTCATTTTTAATTTCTTCCACTTTATATTTAACTTCTGGGAGTTCAGAGCACACACACACACAAATATGAAAAAATAAGTTCTTTGATTTATTATTACTTTTGGTGCATATCAACTTGGAAACTCAATAACTGGGCCAGGCACACTTAGTGGATTATACAGGTCATTTTCATGCCTAGTATGTGTCATTCTCTTTTAAGAAAATTGGCTTTCTTAGATCTCCTTAATTTATAACCTTGTACTGTTACATTAACAAAGATATCTAAACAAATTAAATAGTTGACTGTTTTATCCAAATCCCAAAACAAAGTATTTTTCCCCTAGAAGCAGATACATAATAAAAATAGCCAATATCAGTGTGTAGTTCTCCTTGGAATATTCCCTCTGAATCATTGCTCACACATCCTGCAAATTTTTTCACTGTAATGATCTCTGTTTATTAAGACAGTCATAACTCAAAATCACCTTTTGTTCTGATCTTATGCTTGCAATACTAATATTTATTCTGTTATGTTTCATGTATTCAGGCTGTAGACTTTTGTGAATTGAACAGTGACATGTGCATTTGTACGACTAGACTGCATAACATAGAGTTAGTTATTAAATGTCAATATTAACTGATGTCTATCAAAAGAGGTCCTAAGAACTGGGCATAGACTGTATTTGAGTTCTGCTAAAAACAAATGGCTGTGGCAATGGTTGTGCTCTCCTCCTGGTCTGGTGGCCGTTTTACCTAATGGGAAGGGAAAACAGTAGTTGCTCTTGTGTGAAAGCAACATAAGCCTTCACTAGACAAGCTTTCTAACATGATTCTAGAAATCTTCAGCTTATTGCATTTTTATTTAAAATAAATAGAAAAATAAGCATAAACTGTTATCATTAATAATGTTAAACAATTTCTCTCCTTGGCCTCATCATTGAAGTGGTTTGTTGGAATGTTTCATTTTTCCAGAATCATAGAATAATTTGGGTTGAAAAAGACTATAGAGATCATCTAGTTCCAAACCCTCCTGTCATGGTCTGGTTGCCACCCACCAGCTCAGGCTGCCCTGGGCTCCCTCCAACCTGGTCCCCTACAGGGATGGGGCACCCACAGCTCTCTGGGCAGCAGTGCCAGGACCTCACCACCCTTATAGATCCTGGATGTAGTACTCCATATTGGATTCACAAGGGCAAAGCAGAAGGGGACAATCACCTTTCTTGGCCTGCTAGTTAACAATTCTGATACAGCTCAGGATGCAACTGGCTATACAGAGGCTGTATAAATTGTTACTCTCCCTCTCCTTCTACTATTCTTCCTATACTTTTCAGGTTCTTTTTCCTTCTCCCATCCTTCACTGAGATATAACATGCAGGGATTTCCTTTGAAATACCAAAGATGGAATTAAAATGCTGCATCAATCACTGAAGCATGACACAAAAAGCTAGTTACCAGAAGAGGAGCAGAAGAAGAGGAGACAGGAAAGCTTGGTGAATTTTATAACAAATTGAATTTTTGCAATGACAAGAAAAATTTACTTTGCTATGGGGCTTGCAGGTCGAAGGGCAGTCTTTGTTAGTTTAAGACTTTCAGTAACGTAGACTCAAAGTAACTGTTATTTATTTGATACTATTTATTTTTCCTATTTATTGCCTCTTGGTTCTTTCTGTTTTTCCCTTTTTGGAAGTGAGTTTAACATCAATAATTAAGTTCTTTGACTTACACTTGTGTATACTTTGCATGCTGCTCTCCAAAATACCTTCCTACAGACATGAAACACGTGATAATTTTCCTTTACAGGATAATAGTTAAATTTTTGGTATTTTCTGTTTTGTTTTTATTAATAACAATAAATGAATAAATAAAATCATAGACATCCCTTCAGGGGTTGCATAGATATAGCTGCAGGATAATGAAGAGGATTAAATGTTTCAGCATTAAAGTGGTCTGAAAATTAGCTGGAAATTGGAAAGGATTTGGAAAGAGGAGAGGGTCCAGTAGATTTCTTAAATGGAAACTCTGTTTTGATATTCCTGTTGGAGCCATTGGGCTTTATCTTCTCCAAATCCACTGAAGGTAGTTAGAGCTAGATGACTTTGCTGTCCCTTGGTTCAGCCAAAACCTAAGAAAAAAGGTAGTTGTTTGAAAATGAATAAACAGCAAATGTTTGTGAAGCTTTTTTTTACTGCTCTTGTTGTTTTTATTTTTTCACTAACTTAAGTTCCATTGTACTCTACACAGGACTGCTCTTAATTCACCCTCTGACACTAACAGGACTGTAATTTTGTAATGCTTAGAAATTCTTCTACTTCCATGATCCTTTTAATCATGGAATTGCTTACATGCAATTATTTTCACAGTCATTAGTCATGGATAAGTGATAGCAGGTATCTCATCTAAGTATATTACCTAATATAACTACACCCAACTATTCAGATCAACTATTCAGACCAATCATACTGCTGATCAGATTTGTTTTAGATTTTGTTGTTGTCACTGCATTCAGTTAGCGATTAACAGTGGGCATTCGGATGATGCAGTTGTATTCTTTTGGTAATCTTCGTCTCCCTCTTCTCTTTAAATCCAGTTACATTTACTGAATGACAAGTCTGTGTCAATGAAAAGGTGACTGGATGAAACGTTTTGTGCTGGGGTTGAAAATGTTATCCAAAATCCCTTCTGACTATAAACACTATGTAAATAATAGATATTTTGGGATTGTAGTGTCATCTTCATCTCAGATTTCTTTAAAATCTTTGCAAGCGAATCTTGGTTGAAAATTTTAACCATATTTCCAAAGAAAATACTAGATTATTTATTTAAGTAGGAATGATTTTCCACTCTTCTTTATACTCCACTTCAAACACATACTCCTCTCTGTTTCAACCTTTGAGCAGGAACATCCTTGAAAGATCAGTCTTGTAGCATTCCTTGTATTGGTGATTTGGTGGCATTGAAAATAAAAATAAATTGAAAATCTTCATAGTAACATATTTATTGTACGCTTGCAGCCTGGGAGGACAACTGTATCCTGAGCTACATCAATAGAGGAATAGCCAGCTGGGTGAGGGAGGTGATTGTCCCCCTCCACTCCACCTTTGTGAGGAGAAATAGTATCTACAGTAATGAGTTCAGGCCTAAGGCCTCCAACACAAGAAAGATGTGGAGGTGTTGAAGTGGACCCAGAGAAAGGCCATAAAGTTGATTAAAGGGCTGGAGCACTTCTCCTATGTTGAAAAGTTGAGGGAACTGGGAATGATTCGCTTAGAGAAAAGAAGTCTTCGAGGAGAAGTCACTGTGGGTTTCCAGTACTTCGAAAGAACTTGCAAGCAAGAGGAGGGATCAACTTTTTATGCAGACGAATAGGACAATGAGGAATGTCTTTAAACTAAAAGAGGGGAAATTTAGGTTAGATGTTAGGAAGAAATTATTTACTCAGAGAGTGGTGAGGAAGTGAAATAGGTTGCTCAAAGAAGTTGTGGATACTCCATCTCTGGAGACATTCAAGGCCAGGCTGGTTGGGATCGTGGGCAGCCTGATTTAGTGGTTAACAACCCTTCCCGTGACAGGAAGGTTGGAACTAGATGATTTTTAAGATCCCTTCCAACATAAGCCATTCTATGATTCTATGATTTACGTTATGCACGGTCCATTTTGTGTTTCTGTTTAACTGTTAAAAAGATTTTTGATGTATCTTTGTCACAATGAATGTCAAGAGTTTTCAGTGGATAAAACTCAGTGAAAAAAGAATGAATATCCACAGTCTCTACATGAATAAGACCTACATAAGTAGGCAAAGACCTGATATATAGGAAAAAAAAGCAATATCACACCCGTTATTAAGAAAGGTATAAAGGATGACCCCAGGAACTATCAACCTGTCAGTTTGATCTCTGTGCTGTGAAAGATCATGCTTTCAATGTGAATATCATGAAAACATGGAACAAGACAAGGCAAAAGACAAAACATTCGTGCACATCTACTCAGATCTTATATTTGAATAAATATATTGTAGAAATGAAAACAATGGTAAATAAGTGATCACTTATGGACTCCCAAATCCCTATTAATTTGAAGTCAGGAGCTTAAACAAGTTTCCTGAAAGTACTGGAGAGGTTTCCAGATCAAAAGATCAAAAGCAGATTTTGATCATCACAGAATTTACTTAATTTTCCATAACTTTTTTATTTGGTTATATTCAGTGAAAAAAAAGATTCACCAAAGTGTACAACTACATGCAGAATTGCATGCTTTATAGATCAATGAATCCCACACAAAATTTGTTAGTCTGATAAGCAGATGAAATCTGTGTTTTAGCCAACTCACCTCCATTTAACTACATTATTTTTAGGAACGTATCTCTACGGTTGTCCTTCTTTTCACAAGAAAACTATTAATCCTTTAGTGCTGGGAGTGTTTGTTCCACTTTGTGCACTGTGGCTAACTATATAGAATCCCCTGTCAGTGCACATATCTTCCAATTAAATCTTTCTTATTCCCTAAAAATGCGTCCAATGTTCTCCATCATTAACCCAAGGAGTCTCCAACTCCTTATTCAGCAGCTTGTACTCAAAATATTATTTATGTATTTGTATCCAAGACATCTCTGTATGTGATTAATAATTCAATACAAGTACAAGCTTGGCAGTTTGCAAATAAGCAAGGAGGTCAGTTTTCAAAAGTCTAATAGTATCTTTAATGAACATGTGACCATAGAACAAGTCGTATACAGAATCATAGAATCACAGAATCCTTGGAGTTGGAAGGGACCTTCAATGGTCAAGGATATGGTTATCTCTCTGGGCTGTGAGGGCGCAGTGCTTACCCATGTCCAGCCTGCCATCCACCAGCATCCCCAGGTCTTTTTCAGCAGGGCTGTGCTCAATCCTTTCGTCCCCCAGCTTGTATCAGTAGTGAGAGTTGCCTTGACCCAAGTGCAAGACTTTGCACTTGAATTTGTTGAACCTCATGAGGTTCACCTGGGCCCACTGCTCAAGCCTGTCTAGGTCCCTCTGGATGGCATCCTGTCCCTCAGGTGTGTCAACTGCACCCCACAGCTTGGCATCATCTGCAAACTTGCTGAGGGTGCACTCAATCCTACTGTCAATGTCATTGCCACCCATCAAATCCATATATTTCCAATTTGTAGAGAAGGATGTTGTGTCAAAGGTCTTACTAAAATCCAGATAGATGATATCAGTGGCTCTTCCCTTGTCCATTAATGCAGTGACACCATCATAATAGGCCAGTAGGTAGAAGGGCCCTTGATGAAGACATGGTGGTTCTCCTGTATCATCTCCCTGGCTGCCATGGTTACTTCTGGAGTAAGCCAACTCATACAGACACTTAGACTCATCCATCTGTTCACAGACTCTCTGGATGATCCAAATGAGGAATGCACTATATTTGTCTCCCTGCACACACAAGCTCACCAGCTCCATTGCAGCGTGCCATGGGTGATAAAATGTTCAACATGCTTGCAAAGGCGATGAACCACACCTTCAGCACTGTGTTACGAAATATCAGTAAAGAAAATGGAAGAGGGCCATCTCATTGCTTTGAAGACTTTTTGAACAGAATATGGAAAAATACTTTTTTTTTTTTTTCAGGCTAAACACATCCAGTATGAAGTTAAAAGGAGATAAGACTCAACTACCAAAGTGTACAGGGCAACTTTATTTAACAGACACTTTATGCAGACTCTGATTGTGACAGGGTGAGTCATGCCAAAGGTCCAATGCTCTTTAACTGGTGTGGGCTGAAAGACAATAAAGACATAACTTGGCTGTCCACTATTATACATCTTTTCAGAATCTTGAAAAATGAAATTCTGATCTTAATTGGCTTTTCTCAATGTGATCTTTTTATTATTATTTTTTTAAGAATAGGAAATATTTTTTTTTCTGCAAAAGAAACTTGTGTATAATAAATATCAATGTAGATATGCGCACATACAAGTACATGAAGATATTCCAGCTGAACTAATCTTTCAGGCTTTATAAGGAGTGTTAATAGCTACAGAGGCAATGCATTCTTTCAGGAGAATGTTGAACAGACTTGGAAACTGACTCAAGATTTTTTTAAGTTACTTGTCACTTAAAACTCTCTGGTGTTTGGCATTTGACTTGTCTTGATATGAATATGATAACTCATGCTGACAGTTCTTTTATCTACTTGAAGTGCATCTCAAATATAAATTCAAGATTTGTTTTTTCTGAATTGAGAAACAACATGTAGTAAAGCTGCAGCTGCTGTGTACACTTCATAGGGATGAGTACAGAAAGAAAGAGGAAATTCTTCTAATCACTGGAAGCTCTGACCACTCTACATCTGTATAGAAGATGACTTTTGAAAGCTTGACAGATTGGTTAAGACATGATGCTATATTACAAAGGAAGAGTCTAAGCATATTTGGTTGCTTTATCTTTTAAAGGATGAGTTGGTTTAGCTATTTTTAAAAGTGTACTAGAACTGGATGTGATTGCAATAGTACTCATGATATTGCCTTAATTCTTAAATCCATTCTTTTCATTCTCCTGCACATTTTCTATTTGGTCTTAGAAGCATTTCCATTTTTTGTCTCCCATTTATAAAAACTGTAATAGTAGTGGTGTCACCATAAGAAGTTATAAATGGGATTTTATTACTTTATAATAAAATCCAGAGTTACATATCCAACACTGAGAACAGAGGAAAAGTATTGTGTAGAATCATAGAATAATTTAATTTAGGGGGAATCTTTTGGTCTAATTCTCTTTTTAAAGAAGGCTGATTTCAAAATTTTCTTAGGTCATTTAGGACCTTGTGTTAACTGACAATTGCCTAACCTGACTTTGGATAAAAGCTGGGTTTCTGTGTAAAAGTAGTTAAGATCACATAAGCTAAGACTATTTTGACATATATATGTATATACAAAGAATAAATTGAATGCAGTGCAGGAAATGTAAATTTCTGAAGATTAGTCATGGTGTACTTAATAATAACCTTAGCATAATTACAACTGTTTTGTAGATGTGCTGCCATAAATGTACTATAACAATACAGTGATTCTTAATGCAAAGTAGTAATTCATATAGTTAGGATGATCAAGTTCACACCTCTTAATGTACACTGAGTTTTTCTTTCTGTCTTCGCAAACTGACTCTGAAGGGTCATTATCAAAAGGTATGGTATAGAATCATAGAATCATAATATGACTTGAGCTGGAAGGGATCTAAAAGATCATCATGTTCCAATCCTCCTGCCACAGGCAGGGTTGTTAACTGAGAGATCAAGTACTAGATCAGATTGCCCAGGGCTCCATGCAACCTGGCCTTAAACACCTTCAGGGTGTATGTATGGTAGTATATCTCTTATGCCTTACAGTAACATGATCACAGTGGTTGCCAGTAAGATAAAGTGCAGGAGATCTGCTGGGAATCTGTGAGTTTCATACACCTTTATTGCATATTCCAAACTGCTCCTGGCCATGGTTGTTCACAGAAAGATAATTTTCCTATGATAACATACTTATGACCAGCTCCTAAACTTGTGTGAATAGCTAAAGAACATTCCTTACCTTTTAATATCTTGGATTATTACATTGTAGTGCTGGGCTACGTGACAGCTTGACTGTCCCAGAAGAGTAAAAATGTTCTTGCTTGTCAGTTGTTCCGAAATGCATGCAGGTAAAGGTAAATAAGAGGCTTAATATGTTGTTTGCATTCTAACTAGAAAATTCTCTAAACAATGTCAAAGGAAAGTAAGATGTTTGCTGAGTACAACTTTCACATCATTCACCTTCAAAATAGCCTAACATTTTTAAATACGAGATCTTATTATGTAGAAATATGAACATAGTCAATCAATTACTGAATATAACATTGAATGACCTCATTACAAATTATGCATTAGAATTATTAAGACCATTCTTAGATCCTAGAATCATAGAAACATAGAATCCTAGAATCATAGAATGGCTTGTATTGGAAGGGACCCAAGTTCCAACCTCCCTGCCACAGGTAGGGCTGCCAACCTCCAGATCTGGTACTAGACCAGGTTACCCAGGGCCCCATCCAACCTGGTCTTGAACACCTCCAGGGACGGAGCATCTGGGCAACCTATTCCAGCACCTCACCACTCTCTCTGTAAAGAACTTCCCCTTGACATCCAATCTAAACCTTCCCTCCTTGAGCTTAAAACCATTCCCCCTTGTCCTATTACTTCCTGTCCTTGTAAAAAGTTGATTCCCCTCCTGTTTATAATCTGCTTTCAAATACTGGAAGGCTGCAATGAGGTCGCATCACAGCCTTCTTTTCTCCAGGCTGAACAAACCCACCTCCCTCAGCCTGTCTTTGCAGGGGAGGTGCTCCAGACCTCTGATCACCTTTGTGGCCCTTATCTGAACCTTCTTCAGCAGCTCCACATCTTTCCTGTTCTAGGGGCTCTGGACCTGGATACAGTACTCCAGATGGGGCCTCATACGTGCAGAGTAGATAGGGACAATTACCTTCCCATCCCTGCTGGCCACCCCTCTTCTGATGGAGCTCAGGGCACCATTGACCTTCCAAGCTGCAAGAGTGAAAGAGCACACTGCTGGCTCATGTTCAGTTTTTCATCCACTAGGACCCCCAGATCCTTCTTTGCAGGGCTATGAAAAAAACTATCCTTTTAGTGGCCTCATCTTTCTTCCTGAGAAAACCTGCTCCAAATTTTTCCAGTAAAATTGCGGAAAGAAGATGAAGTAAACTGCATGCCAAACATTAGCTTAACCTTTTAACAATAATGAAGCTATTAAAAATATCAGAACAATTCAGAAAGCAAATGTCAACTTCTTTTCTTGCAGCTGTATGTTCGGGCTTTGTGTGATTGGGAAGAGATCAAAGCTTTGTGAGAGGTAATCTCAGTAAACTAAGGAAACAAAACAAAAACAAAAAACCATGAAAAGATAAACAAATGAGAGATTCAAGTTAGTAACAGCTTCTTCTGGGGAAGAGTTGCAGAGATTGCAAAGAGATTCTGGATTCCATCATTAATAGGTTTAACAACACTAAATACACTATGAGATTTGGGTCTCTGAATACATATGTAAAACTTAGCTAAATTTTCTTGAAACTCACAGAATAAATGGCTTCAGAATCAGCCTTGTGAAAATAAATGGGAGAAGAAATTTGTCTTAAGGGAGTAGATCATTTCCATAAAATCAAACATGTTCCTCCCTCGTACATAACAAATAGCAAAATATGCCTTCTGCAGAATGTGAAAAATTGGTGAAGTTTACTGAAATGACTTGTGATAGCATACCTTCTGCTATCATAGTATCAGCAGCTGTTTTTCTCTTTATTAGAAAAATTGGCTGATGAAATTGGGTTTGGATGAAATCAAAGCAATAAAGTGACAGAGGACTGAGAAGATAGAGTTGCCAAGAAGATTTACGTGTTTAGCAGCCACAGGTTTATAAAATACATTCACATACATGAAAAAAATCCAATCCAGATTAAAAATGTTATAATATATATACAAATACACATATATAACATACACAAACACACACATACACATAGTATTATACTGAGTCAATCGGGATTAATGCTGCAGGAGTTATACACTTAATTCCATTGTCCTTGTGCATCTAGCCTAAGAATCCCCAATGTGTACTTTCCATGAATCTCATAACACACTGAAAATGATGATCATAGCTTATAAATAAAGCATCTAAGCATGATGTTCTTGCAGTGATAAATAGTTAGAACTCACGTAAAGACATGTGAACTATATGCTATTATGGAATATGTGAACTATACTTTCTATTATGGAACAGATCCTCCTGGACAACATGCTTGATCGCATAAAGAACGAGCACGTGATCCTAGACAGCCAGCACGGCTTCACCAGGGGAAGGTCATGCTTAACTAATCTTGTGG
>JANHGO010000041.1:29988979-30007837 GCA_024606505.1 Aquila spilogaster
GGCTGCGTGGTGCTTAGTTGCTGGCTGGGGTTAAACCACGACACTGTGAACTTTTCATTGCTTACATATCACAGGCTCTCAGTTTTGAGGTTTCCGGTTTAAATCCAAAAGTCTAGATTCTGCTTTCCTGTTCTGTCACTTAGCTCTATTTTACTCTGTAAGTATTTCTGCTGACTTCTTTAACTCTTGGGACAATGACACCATTCCCCAGGATGATTAGGACCACCAGGATCTGGCTTTTCTTTCTTTACAAAGAGCAGGATGTGTTTGGGTTCATGCATTCTATTTGGGGAATTTTCTGATCTCTGTTTGCCAATAATAATTCTGAGATGTCTAATATTTAGGACACGGGACTATGTTCAGCAAAATTCAATGTTTGCTACTAAAATTCTGAAAGATTCTCAGATGTTTTTGGCAAAGAAAGCTAAGTTAAGTTCAGTGGTGCTATGTCAGGACAACACATATCTGAACACCTGGCTTAGTGAAGATAAATATTTTGAGTGAGATTTATCTCAGCCATCTTTCACCATCTAAAATGTGTGTGTCCAGTCAAAGCTAGAGGACTAAGAATATTCAGAAAGAAATTCATATCTGATTTCTTAGAAACCCCTCCTGCAGGGTGTAACTCACACTGGCCATGCTTGTCTTGTTCTTGACTATGTAAGGTACTGGAAACCTGCTTAATGCAGATGACAATCTTGTTGCTTCAGAAACCAGAGTGAAATAAATATTGCCACCTTCCTTCTCCTCCAGCCTTTACAAGCATGTCAGGGTAACCCAACTTCAAGAGACAAAATAATAGCATCAGTCCCAGGTGGAGTGTTGGCTGCAAAAACAGCAGGTGCACAAATAAATCTAAAATTCCCAGCTTCTTTATGCTTTCATCTTCGTGATACAGACTATCAACACATTTGCCAGCAATATGTCCTAATAAAAAGTATGTTTTCAGATAAAAAATTGTACAGAGGTAGGGAAGATAAAGAAGAAAAAAAAAAATCAAGTGCAAAATAAGAGATGGAACTTTTTCAGGATCATAGTATTCAAAAGCGTTTTTTTTTCTCACTTGGTTATCTTTGTGGCATGTAAAAAACATGAGGCTTCCCTGTGTCAATTAAAATGAAATATTGATTGTGAAATACAGTAATTTGCAGTCACCCTTCTGGTCCACGATGCATTGTATAACCAGGTATTTGCACTGCTATTTTATTATAAATTCAGGCTAAAATGAAACAGTGTTAATCTTTAGCCCATTAAGTGTAAGACCTCACACCATTTTGGGGAAAAATAAGTAGGAAACTGAAACCTTCTCTAGAGCTAGAAAGATGAGGAAACTTGAAGTGTTAACACTTCCTCCATTAGGTCTTTGGGGTTTTTAGTACAGAAAAATCTATTTCAGTATTTTAACACTTCAGTGTGTATTTCAGTCATCTTCTGTGGGATACCAATAAAGATGGGCTCCTTTCTGGTCCCTTCCTCCCCTCTCCTTCTCTATTCTCTCTTTCCTTCATCTTCCTCTCTCTTCCTCCCTGTTTCTCTCTCTTTGCTTCTCACAGTGCTGGAACATTACAGGCAGATGTTTCTGTAACTGTATTTATAGTTTTATGGATATCCCTTTGATACTTATTTTCATTAAAACTGAGCAATCATAAAGTATCTAATTTTCAACTTTCTTTTCTTTTCCTGAAGAATGACAATTTATTTCATGATAGTGTTCAGATTAGGAGACTTCTACTCCAACATTAGGTCTGTTACAACAAATTTATAATAAAAAAATGACCACTATTATATGGTCATTTGAGAATTTGGATGTATCTGTGTTGGTAGACCTTTTCTATGGTGTGGAATAAGATTACCGTAAGATCTGGCAATCAAATCTGACTGCAGGACTAACATGGTAAAGTAGACCATTTAGGGCAAAGGAAGCCAGATTCTTAGGATGGTGTAAATTATCATGGCTCCACTGAAGTCAGTTGATAGGCAGTACCTGGAAATCTAAACACACATTATTTATAGAAATGCAAGTAATATGTGTTGTTGGGTTGTTTGGTTGTTTTTTTCTTTTTGATTAGCCAAAGGAAGGAGGAATCTGAGCTATAGTAAAAAAATATGTTAAAAGATGCTTTCAGCGTCTTTCAGATTATTAAAGAGGGCTGCTGGCACTTTATCATATATTAACTTTTTATATGTAAAGAACAGTAATGTGGGGCTTCCAGTTTTTCACTAAGATTCATTTGTGTGATGTATTGCACATACTCAGGATAGGACTATAACACTCAAGGGAAGCTCCCAGAAATTTTGTCTACTGGTTGGACTGGACTGCACCCATTCTGCAAAGTATGTTATTCGGGTGACATGATATTTCCTGTTATTTTAAACAAAAGATGGTTTTAATCAGGTTGCTCATCAAACCCAAAGATGAAAATCAGCTGTGTAGCTCTACACAATATTTTTAACTCACTTTTCCTCAGTTAAAGGGTAGAAGGCTTCCTTCCCAGATGTTTTATTCCTGGCAACTTCATCAAAATACAATACACCAAGCAAGAGATTTAATTTAGACTTAATAATTTGAGTCCTTAGAGCCAAAAAATGTGTGTTACAGGCAGGACTCCGTTCTTCTTAACTCCTACAGTACCTGAAATTTTTGGAACAGATGAGAATGTGTCAGGTATGGTCTGCCCATAGCATCCGGTATCTTTTCCAAGTTACAAAGGAAAGCAACCCCCTTCCCTTTTCTGCCAACAAACTTTCCCAGAATTGACAGTAGACATTTTCTGGATCCAATATGTCAGCTTGGCCCAGACAGAATGACAGTAGCCAAACACCTGAAAAAGTCAGTTTTCAGTGCCACAAAAGAGTGTGCCTTCACTTGCTGATGTGCTGCCTCTAACACAAGCCAATTTCCAAAGCTGGCAGAGAAATCAGACTCCAAATATGTATATTTTAAATTTGGAGGGTGAAAGAAAGAACTAAATAAGTGTCATAATCCTGGTAGGAAGCCTCTGAAGAAAGAGTTGTGCAGATCTTCAAGTGTTATGCATGTAATGAAGGCAGTGCAGATGATTCTGTTTTCTCTGAGACTCTGGAAAGCAGCGAGTAATAGGAAAATTGATAGATTAAAAAATTCCTTAGCCAAAGAGATCATCACATCCATCTGTTTAGCCCTCCCTTTCATCATGCACACAGACACTAGGTTAAAATGCAGTTTTAAGGCAGATAATATAATTTCATTTCTAAAATGTTAAGTGGTAGGAGAAAATTCCACCACTTTTCCAATAAACTTTTCTAGCACTTATTTATCACCTCTACCTAGTGTGGTGTATTCTTTCAAGTTTCAATTTGTCTCATTTAGAAAGAGAAAAAAAACCCAAACAAACAAAAACCAGACACTGGAATATCTTACATATTGTCAGCAGAGCTGAAAAGTCTACTAGCACAAATCTTGGCTATGGATAAATTTAGACAGGAAATTGGAACTAGGTTTCCAACTATCAGAGGGGTGATATTTTTCTACTTTTCATATATCCACGGATCATATTATTTCCTGAGTGTTTCTGGTGAAGCATGATGACCTAAAATGCATCTCTGAGTCACTGCTTTTGAAAACAGAGTTCTACAGTGTAGACACAGCCTTTGTTATTCCCAGATATATTTTCTTGATTAATAAAATACTTTGTTGGACTGCAAATCACACTATGACAGTAACTTCTCTTCCTTGTTATTTTTCTATCCCAACAATATTTAAAAACTGGTCCATAAAGACAGTACTTTTTCTTAGCTGCTGGTAAATACATGAAATGGTTTTGTATTAGCCACCAGACAGGGAGTCCCATGAGAAAAAGCCTAACATATTGACATTTCCCCCTAAGTACTTGGTACAGACACTTGCTCTGTTGTCATTGTCCATTCTTACTCAGACAAGCACTTACGCACCTGTTTCAGTTCTGTTGACTTCAACGAGAAGGACCCATGCTCAGACTGAGAGTTCACAGCTGCTCAGTTGTTGATTCCTGGAAAATGACTGAGACATGGAACAAAACAAATTATTTGGAAGCGCCTAAGGGGAAAAGAAAAGAAAAAAAGAAAAAGAAAAAAAGAAGAAAACACAACAACAAGAAGAAACAAGGAGAGGACAAACAGTCAGTACGGATTTGTCAAGAACAAATACTGTAAAAACTGTCTGATTCCTTTCTGTGATAGGGCAACAGGTCTTATACATAGGGCAGAAACTGTGGATGTTGTATCTCTTGACCATAGTGAGTCATTTGACAGTGTTTCACATGATGTTCTCAAGAAGTAGTCACAGATAAACCAGTAATTCTACAAGAAAATTAGCTGAGCATCATTTGGGAAAATGAAAAAAAAGCAAAAAAAAAAAAGCTTACAGGTCTGGAAAATTAGACTGCTGCAAAAAAATTCAGCTGCAGTGGGGGAATGACTGTTATTTATAGAAAGGACCTTCATACAAAATGAGAGAATTGTAAAAAGGAAAGGACTTGCCTTATGCATAACAGCTCTGAAGTATGGTCCCCTCCTCTTCATCTTCTATGCTCCGTATCAGGTTAGAAACTGAGGAAACCACATAGAGTCACAGTGTGCAATTAAGTGATGTTAAATTTAATTCAGAAGAAATTTGAAGTCTGTAACGGTCCATCATAATATTTAAAATATGTAGCAAGTCTAAGATTCCTTTTATTTAAACATAACCATCTAACAGTGGGTTCTGACTAGATAGTTTTCCTGACTTTGCTTAGCATCATATTTGTATAACTGAACATGACCCCTGAGCTACAACCAGGCCACTTTGCCTGTTTCTGGAGCTGTACAAATTGCTCATTACTACTTTGAACTTGGAAACCCTAGCAATTCTGATGTCTAAATTAGGTAGTGTAATAGGCAATCTGAATTCAGGCTGCTTCGCATTTGAAAACCTGAGCCTTACTGTAAGGAAATGGGACAAAACCATTCTGGGGCTTTTGGGAACCAGTCCCATAAGACTTAAGTAGAGCTAGTCAAAATACTGCCATTGGTGATTCTCAGAAAGGAATTATTTCTGAAGATAGATCTGAAAAAAGTCCCCACTGTATTAGGAAAGCAAAAGGACTCTAAAAGAAGATTAGAAAGTGAGTCAGAGAACATGCTAAGACAGTACTATAGTAATCATTTGCATTTTCAAAGTACTGCTGAAAAATATTAATAGAATAAAACGACAAATAAAATTCTGCAGTGAAAATTGTGGTAAACCTGGAACACCATTAGTCATATTCTTTTTAGTCCTCTGACCAAAATATGTTGGTTTTCACCTACAAAGAACCCCTAGACCAGACAATGCCCAAAGTATGTTACTAAGTGTGTGTGCATGTAAAAGAACAGAACAATAAAGCTCTGCTTTAGAGAAGAGGTGAAGAGAATAGTTACTTAATCAGTAAAACCAGCCTGAAATATTTAATATCTGATTGAAATCTGGACTGTCTAGTAAGGTTAATGCCTCTGCTCTTTAAGAAGTGTCATGATTTTCTTAATGCCCTCAAGTGCTCTGGACTGCAATTTTATAACTGTTCAGAAGGCAGCCCTTCCAGGAGTAGAATGACCCCTATGACCATGCCTGCGGCAGTGATTAAATGCTCAAGACAGAAGAAAAGTTCTTGCTACTGAACTGGTGACACTATGACTTGCAGCATCTGGATTTACTTTGTAGGTGTCCTGTTTGACTGCTGACCAAGTCTGACCTTGCTTGTCCTATGAGACTCTAAGATCATAACCCAAGGTAGTATGGCTGCAGGCCATCAGTATTAACACCCAGAGGATTTGGCTGTCTGTCCAGTTTTTCTTTGGATGTGTTTTCTCTTTCAAAAATTCCATCCCTTTTTATTTACTAAGATACATGATTTCAGTTGATTTTTAGAGAGAGCAACTATGGAAGGATCAAGTAGCCTTCCTGTGATTCTTTCAGCTGTAGAAAACATTTGGTTTTCATATGAAAAAGAATCATGCTTTCTTAATTTGTAAGGGACAGAACTGAGATCAGAAGTATTTAACTTCATAGCAAACTTTATCTTTTCTGTAAATTCACACCTACTCTGCATTTTTGGCTGCAGCAGTTCTGGCTCTACCCAAGTTGTGAGCTGTCCTAATTTCCTAAGATTGTTTTCGGAGCTTATAGTTCTGTTATTCACAGATGTGGTCTTTAAACAAGCTAGTTTGAGATGCATTGCTAAATATTCCCCATGAAAAACAATAACACATTCTCATAAAAAATAGAGACTTAGTTTTCATTCCTTCTGCTTTCTAATTAACCTCTGAGGGCTCAGAGCACACACAAAAAATTGATTCCTCTTTATAAAAAGATAAGCATTTTTTTACACATATTGACTTGGAAACTTAATAACTAGACCAGACACACTTAGTAGATTATACAGGTCATTTTCATGCCTATTAAGTGTCATTCTGTTGTACGAAAATTGACTTTCCTAGATCTCCTCATTTTATAGCCATGCACTGTTACATTACAGAAAGACCAGGTTAAATTAAATGTTTTACTTTTTTCTCCAAATGCCAAAGCGAGATAGTTTTCTCCTAGAAGCAGATACATAATAAAAATATGCAATATCAATGTGTTATCTTTCTTGGAATATTTCCTTTGAATTACTTCTCACAGAACCTACAAAATTTCCGACTGTAATGGACTCTGATCACTGTTTATTGAGATAATCATAACTCAAAATTACCTTGTGTTCCTGTCGTGTGTTTGTAATACTAATCTTGCTTCAGTTGTGTTTCACGTGTTTAGACTGAATCAAGCTAGGACATTTGTGCATGTGTAGGATTCAACGGCATAACGTGGAGTTTGTTAGCAAATGTCAATATTATCCATTGCCTACCAAGAGAGGCCCTAAGAATTGGACGTGGACTGTATTTGAGCCCTGCCGAAAGCAAATGGATGTGGTAATGGAAGTGCTTTCCCCCAGGTTTGGTGGCCGTTTTGCCTGATAGGAGGGGAGGATAGTAGTTACTCTTCTGTGCACAAATACCAGGAGGCCTAGATGAGCTTTCCACCAAGGGTCTAGACATCTCCAGCTTATAATAAAGATATTTTTGTAATAACCAATATTTTATTGATTGTTAATAATTGTAACCTGTTCATGTCCCTGGCCTCCCAGTTGTAGTGTCTTTTTTAAATGATACTTGCTTTTTCTAGAAGGCTATTCCAATTATTGTTCCCCTTCCCCTTCAACAATTCTTCATATTCTTTTCACTCTCCTTCTCCTCCTCCCATCCTTCAATAAAATACAACATGTAAGGATTTTCTTTGCAAGACCAAAGAAGGAATTAAAATGCTGTGTGAATCGCTGAAGCGTAACACAAAGAGCTACAGTTACCAGCTGCCTTTGGGGAGTGGGAAAGGAGGAGACAGGAAGGCTTGGTGTATTTTATAACAAAGTGTATTTCTGAAATCACAACAAATTCACTTTGTTATGGGGCCAGCAGGTCTATGGACAGTCTTTGTTAGTTAAAGCCTGTCAGCAATATAGACTCAAGTAACTGTTATTTTTGCAGTACTATTTATTTTTCCTTTTTTTTTTTTTTTTTTTTTCCTCCTAGTTCATTCTGGTTTTCCCTTTCTGGAAGAGGGTTGAGCATAAATAATTAAGCCCTTCAACTTAGACCTTTATACAGTTGACATGCTGCTTTCTAAACTACCTTCAGAGGGACATGAAATCCATGCTAAATTTCTTCTACAGACTAACAGTAAAGATTTGGGGGTTTTGTTGTGGGTTTTTTTTTGGGGGGGGGGCGTGGTTGTTTGTTTTTATTTTATTTTTGTGGGTTTTTTGGAGGGTATGTAAATATTTTTATTTTTTATTATTATTAAGACAATGATTTAAATAAATAAAAATATAACCATGCCTTTTGGGCTTGCTTAGAAATAGCAAGGGGGGCAGGTAAGGAAGAAAGTGAAAGGGTTCAGTCTTAAAATGCCCTGGAAATTGTCTGGAAATTGGAAAAGACCTGGAAAGAGGATAGGATCCAATAGATTTTATAGATGGATAACTCCATTCTGGTGTTCCTGTAGGAGCCATAGGGCTTTATGGTCTCCAAATCCCCTGAAGGTAATTAGAGCCAGATGACTTTGCTGGCCCTTGGTTCAGCCAAAACCAAAGCAAAAAAGGAATGGTTTTGAAAGTGAATAAATGGCAAATATTTCTGAAACTTTATTTACTATGTTTGATGCTTATTTTATTTCACTAACTGTGGAGAGCAGGACTAATTCCTTTTGTGCTCATTACTGGTGTCAGTCAAGAGGAACTGTTGCATCAGCAGATTAAACCCAACATAAAAGTGAAATGAGTGAAAAATCTGGGCATGCATGAAGCTGGGCAAAACCCAGGAGCATAGGGCTGCTCCTGGCTATCCCTCTGACACCCACAGGCTGATCATTCTGTAAAACTTAACATTTGTTTTAGTACTGTGGTCCTCTAAAACATTTAATCTGTTCACTTACATACAATTGTTCATAGTTGCCAGTCATAGATAATTCATAGCTGATAGCTCATCTAAATATGTTAACTAAAATAACTACCACCAACTATTCATAGCTGAACAAACTGATCATACCACTGATCAGATTTGAATTAGATTTTTGTTGTTGCATTCAGATAGCAATTAACAGTGGCCACTACAGTGAAACAGTTTTCTTCCTTTGGCAATCTGCATCCCCTCATGTCATTATATCCATGCCTGCTGTTTGAAAATTACATTTACTGATAGTTTAGATGCTTGTCTCAATGCAGAGGTGTCTGGACAAAATGTCCTCTGCTGGGGTGCGAAAGTGATTTCTAAAGTCCCTTCTGACCTTAAATACTGTGCAACTAATAAACACTTTGAGATTACACTGTGTGCTGTCTTCATCATGGATGTCTTTCAAACCAGGATCAGTCAATTTAACTTGAAAGTTGCACCTGATTTCCAAAAACAAATACTAGACTAATTTTGGAAGCAGGGATGTATGCTCCTGATCCACCCCCCTCTTTTTCTACCTGTGATCAGGAACTTCCTTAAAAAAACAGTCTTGTAGCATTCCTTGGATCAGTGCTCTGATGGCTTCAAAAAAGAAAAAAAAAAAACCAACCATAAAACAAAAAAACAAATACAAGCAAAACAAAACAAAACCCCCCACAACTTTATAAAGAAATATTTAGATTACATTATCTTTTGTGTTCCTAATTGTTTAATTATTTTAAAGCTCTTTGCCATGTGTCATTAGCACAGTGTACATCAGTAGTTTGCAATGGATAGAGCACAGTGAAGAAAACAAAGTTCCACAATCTCTACCTGAATAGGGCTGCTAAGGCTTCTGCCTATGAATTATTCTAATGTCACCTGTTTGTTGAAGTTGGTACTAGCCTTTTGAACACAGACCTCCTTGTTCATTTGCAAGCTGCCAAGCTTGTTCTTATATTGAATTATTAATCACATACAGAAGTGGATACAAATACATAATGTCTGTAGTACAAGATACTGAGTTAGGATTTGTGGATTCTTTGGGTTAACGGTGAAGAACATTAGGCACATTTTTAGGGAATGAGAAAGATTTAGAGTGGAAGGTATATGTGTACTGATGGAAGGCCCTATATAGCTAGTGAACCCTCCCAGCCATAAAGAGTTAATACTTCTCTTGTGAAGGCAGGGTAAGTATACAGATAAATTCTTAATAAAAAGTGTAGTTAAATGGGTAGGGCTTGGCTAAAACAAGTAAATTTCACCTGGTCACTAGATGAACAAACTGTCAGATTTGTGCAAACGAAAGAGTAGATTTTGATGCCATGATGAAAGGGAAGCTAGAGTAGGCTCTTAAGTCACGAGAAGTCATTTAAGACAGTACAACGTATGGTACAACAGGTTACACCTGCTTATTCATTTCTGTATACCTTTTGCAGCATAACATCAATATTTCCATATTGCCCATATGCAAAATGAGTTATGAAAACATTTGGCTCTCTCTTATAAAACATTTATAAACCTTTCTGTGGGGAAGTCATGTTTTACTTGGGATTCATTGATTTACAGAACATAATATTCTGCATGTACTTGTATAACCTGGTGAATCTTTTTTACTGACTATAACTAAATCAGACTTGTAAAAAATTAAGTAAATTCTGTGATGGTAGAATTCAGGTTTTGGTGTGCAGTTAGACCTGAGTCAGACCTTGCTAAGTCAATGGAAACCTCTAAAATTCTTTCAGGTTATTTGATTTAAATTCTTCTTCTGTAATTAATAAATCTCAGTACTGCATAAAGGATCTCACTGTTATTTTAATTTTTAGAACAAATTTATTCAACTGCGAGATCTGAATAGATGATGTGTTTCTTTCCTTGCCTTGTACCAGACCCCTTGTCCTCTGATTATCCACATAGCAAGCTTTTTCCTGATTGGCTGCCATGGTCACTTCTGGAGTAAGCCAGCTCATTCATTCCATAAAGACACCCAGACTCAGCCAGTTCAAAGAGCCTCTCCAGCTAAACAATCTGGATGAGGACTGCACTACATTTCGCTCCCTTCATAGAGAAGTCCCCCAGCTCTATCCCAGCAGGCCATGGACACTTAAATATTCAACATGCTTTCCTAGCATGAGAAAGTAATGAACCACACCTTCAGCATCATGCTAAAAAACATCAATGAAGCAAACGCAAGAGCGCCATCTCATTGCTCTGAGGACTTTGAACAGAATTTTTAAAAATGTATTTTCTGTTAGGCTACAAACCTCTAATATGAAGTTTAAAGGAGATCAGATCCAAGTGCTAAAGTATGTGGGGCAACTTTTCTCCACATAAACCTTATCTAGGGTGGCATTGATTCAAGGTAGGCTGTTTCAATGGGCCAGTGCTCTCGCACTGGTAAGGGCCATGAGACAATAAAGAGAGAATCTGTTTGTCCATTATTATATGCCTTCACACAGCCTTGAAAAATTATATTCCAGTCTTAGTTGGCTTTTCTCAATGTGGGTCTGATAATAAGTAGCATTAAGATTTTTCTGAAAATGATATATATCATATATATGTAGATAATGCACTTATGAAGTACATGAAGATGTTTATTCTGAACTAAATTTTCAAGTTTTTATAAGAATAGTTAATAGTAAAAGAGGCAAAGGATTCTGTCAAGGGGATGTTGGAAACCGACTTTGAAACTGACTTTCTTGGCAAATTCCCTCACTTAAAGCTTTCTAGTGTTTGGCATTTGACACCTATCAATATGAATCTGATGGCTCACTCTAATGGTTCTTTCATCTAGCTGAAATGTATCTTAAATCAGAGCCTAAGGTTTGTTTTGTCTGGGCTTGGGGAATAGTAGGGATGCAGCTGCCAGGTATGCTTTATAAGGGCCAATATTTTCTTGGGAAGAAATAAGGGAAAGGAAGAAATTGGAGCTTCTTGGCATTGCGAATTGGAAGCTCTGATCACTGCGTAACTGTATAGAAGATGATTTTCAGAACTTGAACAGATCTCTAAAGGCATGCTGTTATCGTCCAAAGGAGGACCCTGACGCCATTCAGTTGCTTCAGCTTTTAAAAGCTGAGCTGATTTTAAAGCTATATTTCCAAGTGTACAGGAGCTGAGTGTGGTTGAAACAGTACGTATGATATTACCCTGAGAATTGAATTAATTCCCTCCATTCTTCTGCATATATCCTGTTTGGCCTTGGATGTGTTTCCATTTTTGTTCTCCCATTTATAAAAGTGGAATAATGGTGGTGTCATCATAGGAAGCTTGGTTATGCTAAATGGGGTTTTATTGCTTTATAATAAAACCTAGAGTTATATAATCAGCAATAAGAAGGGAGAAAAAGTATTGTAAAGAATGATAGAATAAATTAAATTAGAGGGAATCTTTGGGGGTCATATGGTCTAATTCCCTGTGCAAAGCAAGGCTAACTTCAAAGTTATCTTAGGTTGCTTTGGCCCGTGTGTTAATTGAGAACTGTTTAACCTGTGCATGGATAAAGGCAGGGTTTCTGGGGAAAAGTAGCTGAGATCACATAAACTAAGACTGCTGTGACTTATATATGTACAAAGAGGCAAAATTTATAGTATCGCAGCAAATGGCAATTTCTGAGCGCTTGACTTGGTGGATTTAATTATATTCTTTTAACATACCTGTAGCATAATTATAATTGTTTTGTAGTTGTGTTGTGGTAAAGGTATTATAACAATACAATGATTCTTTATGAAAAGTGATTAGTAATAATTCATATAATCAGGAGGATTGAGTTTACACCCCTTAATTTATACTGTGCTTTCTCAGAAGTTTTCCTTCTGTCTTCACAAACTGACTCTGTTAGGGTCATTATCAAAAAGGTATAATAGTATACCTCTTACACTTTTCAGTAGTGTAATTACAGTGGTTGCCCGTATTATAAAGTGTAGGAGATCTGCTGGGAATCTGTTGAGTTTCAGACACCTTTATAGCATACTGCATACCAAACAGCTCCTGGTTATGGTAGTTCATAGCAATGTACTTATGCTATGCTGACCTACTCATTAACAGCTCCTAAACTTCTGTGAATAGCTAAAGAGTACTCCCTACCTTTTAATACCTTGGAGTGTTATATCGGGGTGCTGCACAGTGTGACAGTAATTCAACATGTCTGTCCCAGAAGAATAGAATATGTTCTTGCTTGCCAGTTGTTCTGAAATATGCAGAGGTAATGGCAAATAAGAGGCTTAATATGTTATTTGCATCCTAAATATCTGCAAAATGCTCTAAACTATGTCAAAACAACTTGACATGTATGCAGAATATACCTTTGACCTCCTTCATCTGCAAAATACACTAATGTTTTGAAATACAGAAACCTTTTTTGCCATGTATAAATATGGACATAGCCAGTCAATCAGTCACTGAATATAACATGTAATGATCTCATTAAGGATAATACTTTAGAATTATTTGGACCATTCTTAAAAGACTGTCCTTTAAGGGTCTTTATCTTTCCTCCTAAGAAAATGTACTCCAAATTGTTCCAGTAAAATTGCAGAAAGAACCGAAAACATGAGGCAATCTGCATACCAAACACTAGCCTTACCCTCCAATAATAATAAAGCTATTAAAAATATAACAACAATTCAGGAGGCAAATGTCATCCTCCCTCCTTCCAGCTTGTGGTTGTGTGTGACTGGGAATGATCATAGCCTTATGAGAGAGCAGGTTATCTTAATGAAGAAAGCAAACAAAACAAAGCAAAACACCCCAAACAAAACACAAAGCCATGAAAAGATAAGCAAATGAGAGCTTTGAGTTAGTAACATCTTCCCCTGGGCAAGAGCTAATCTAGGTTGCAGAGAGATTCTGGTTTCCATCATTAATAGGTTTAACAACACTAAATATACTACAGGATTTGGGTCCCTGAATACATATGTGCACTTAACAGCTAAATTTCCTTGAAACGCACAGAATGAAGACACCTCAGTCAGCCCTGTGAAACTAAATGGGAGAAGTTCAGCTTTGTCCTGAGGGACCAGATCAGTTCCATAGAGTCAAATGCATTCCTCCCCAGTACATAACAAATAGCAAAATACACCTTTTGCAGAATGTGAAAAATTGGTGGAGTTTACTGAAGTGACTTGTGATAGCATGCTTTCTGCTATCATGGTATCAGCAGCTGTTTTGCTCTTTATTACAAAAATTGGTGCATTTGGACAAAACCAAAACCATAAACTGACAGAAGACTAAGAAGAAAGATTTGCTAAAAGACTTATGTGTCTAGTAGCCACAGGATCATGCGCTGCATTCACAGACAATACCCAACAAACTCCAGAATAAAGATTGTGTAATATATATATACACACACGCATTTAATGTACAACTAAATCTGTTGGGAATTAATGCAATGGGAATTAAACACTTAAACTTATGGCCTTTGTGTGTCTGGCCTAAGAACTCCCAGTGATGTGTATTTCCATGAATTTCATAATGCAACAAAAATTATGATCATGGCTTGTATATAAAACCTCTAAGCTTATCACCAGAGCAGTGAGGTGATGTTACTGCAGTGATAAATGCTTAGGACTCATGTGGAGACATGCAAACTATGCTTTTAAATCTGATATAGGCAATAAGCAGCCTGGGAATGGTTCTAGTCAGTAGCTATATAGTGAAGCAGGGACAAATAAATAGAGAGAATAGCTTTAATCACTTGACCCCTCAGCACTGGGCATCTCTGTGGTGTTCAGCAGGTCTTACGTCACCTTGGATATAAAAGATTGGTATCTGGTGTAACCTGGTTGTTGAATTCCCTATATATCAGCAAAAGAAACAGCCACATCCAGAAAACAGTTCATCCCATTCACGTCAAATACCAATCTCAGGATGAAATGAATAACTCTCTGGAGCTGTTTTTAACTTTCTCTTCATTTTAATGGGAGCCTCAGTGACTAGCCTGGACAGGACGCTGAACTTCAGACAGCTGACATCAGATAAGACGGATAATTATCTGTTTTCTTCCTAAATAATGATCAAAGAGTCAGACATCAAATTGAACCCTCCTTCCAGTCATGCATTTTGTGTCAAAGAGTGGCTAATAGTTGAGGCTTTGGAGGAGGGTGCAAGAGTCCTAAAACAGGTTTTTCTGTGTTATCTGCCCCATGGAGACGGCTCCTGCCAACACTGAGAAAGCAGTCTAAGATCTGAAACCTAAAACTACATCCCTGATTAAAAAAAAAAAAAAAAAGAAAAAAAAAGAGTATTTGTTTTTTCTTTCTCTTTTACAATAAGTGTAACAATGTTCTTAGAACCTTACTGGACTGAAGTCTCCTTCTGATCTTTGTAAACAGAGCTTCTGGGAAAACAGACCAAACTTGAACTCTGATTTTCTTATTACAGTTTTAGTCAATGTCTCAGCTAAAATACATATCCTTTATATTTGCCCTTAGAAGTTTTTATTTTACTATATTTCTAGACTGTTAAAGAATAATTTTGCCTTTAAAGACAGGTTTATAACTTGCATTTCAAATATATGACTTTGTTCAGCTGCATATCTGCAAATTCTCATCTTGATCAACCTGTAGCATGACTCAGAAATTATAGTCAGTCATGTCTGTCAGGAGGTCTGTCTCTTTATTCTAGGCTGGGCACTGTAACTTTTGAGTGATTCTTCTGAGACCTGGGTTTCCACAGCTCACTTTGAGGCTCAAAGGTACTTTTTTGTTAAAATGTAAAGGGAAGAACGAAGCTGTGGAATGAATGTGGATGTGTATATTTGCCCGCTTCAGTATAAGGTCACTGGAGCCATAGCCAAGAAGGTCTTCTGTAGAAAGAATTTTTTTTTAAAGATGTGCTTTGAGGAACTCTCTGAGCCTGTGGATAATGCTACCTCCTCTTCTCCCAGAACAATTAACTCTGAGCTGTAGAAAGTAGCTGTTTCCAAACTTCCTTCAGGCCTGCTCCATCAGTCTCTTTCAGTATTTCCTAAATCTTTGCCTCTGTGATGCATCTCTGGAGTCCTTCAGAAACTAGAAATTCCTTTGAAAATCTAGGAGTAATGCAGTAGACTGCAAGGGAGAAAAATGAATTACAAGAGGCAGAAGGTGAAGGATAAGAATAAAAAACCTCAATTTTATAAATCTCAAAAGTCTGCTTTGTGTTAACTCATTCGAATTTTCCTTTTTTCCCTTTTTTTCTTTTTTGTGTTTGCACATGGCTCCACTTCCTATATTTCCCATATTAAGGTTAGAGGATGAATGAGCTCAAGAGAAACATATTTGAAAGCATTATGGTTTCCCTAGTTTCATGCACCGATCTTTGGGCCTGTAGCAAAATCCTGCACCATGCATCTTCCCTGTGGTTCATGGAAACATTTCTAGGACCATAAAGCAAACCCCTTTGAGGTCAGTGGTCATCTGTCACTTTATTTCCATGCACCATGAATCATTGCCTTGGGGAGTCCCTACCAACCCAACTGATATCCCACAGCCTTGGCTTTGATTTTGTGTAGTCCATTGTTCTTTTTTAAAAGTGCATACAAAATTCAGGTTATAAAAAAAAGTCCAATCTCACTGCTTTGAGCTAGGACAACTTGTCAGTTAATTTATAAAATAAACACTGATTGATAAAAGTAATAAATAAACTGGAGATAATTGGTCTCTGTTTCTATCTTATTTGAACCATAAAATCCAATTTACAATTTTCAATTTCAAATTAAACTGGGGAAATGAGACTGTATGCAATCACAACTGCTCATGTTCTGTGGCCAGCATGCAGCCTGAAACTCTATTTTCTTATCTAAAATATGACTGGTGTCTAAGAAAGACCCTTTGACAGCTGTCACTGAAAATTAAAAGTCCTTGACAACCATGTCCCTGTTTATTCCAGCAGCAGTGACATGGTTCAAAGAAGATTAGGTCCAGTAAATATGACTTGAAAGTATGACAACTTTGTTAGGATTTCTTCAGATGTCTTAACGGAGGTGCACCAGTGACCTTTTGCCATGAGGAGACAATATATTACTTTGTGTGTGCTTGATATGGTTTATTTCAAGTTTGAATGAGTGCAGAATAAATCTGTCTGAACGCCTCCATGCGAAACTCCTCTGTGAACTGTAATGAATGTTGTTCACTGTCATAATCTAAGCCAACAGGCTTGAAAACCATGAGGTAATGCATGTTTAGTGACTGTATGAAACTTTGCACTTTGAAAAAGGTTTTATAACAGGATCTTACAGTAAAAATCAAGGGTCTCTCAAGGGTCCCCTGCATTAATTATAGCCTCTTTCTTTTTTCTTTTTTTTTTTTTTTTTTTTTACCCCCAAAGAACACGGCAAACAGTATCCAATTAAGTACTGCAAAATCTACAAATTGGATATTTTGAGCACCAGGCTGTAAGTGTGGCTTTGCAGACTTCCATGAGCACAAAGAAAAGGCATTGTGCCCTTACTCAGAACGGATGGATAATTTGCTGCAATAGCAGTGTGCTGCTTTTTTTAGCTTAAGCATAGTTTTGCGTTGACTACACACTTTCTGGTCACATCAGTGAAAAGCCTGAACTAGTCTCTGCCTGCTCACAAAAGCTAATGCAGACAAGTTCATGGAGATGTGGCTGAAGGCAGGAACAAGCCATGTGACACAGTGGGGCAAGTTTCTTGTAGCTTATTGAACAGCAACGCGAAGTGAGCATTGATGGTTCTGTTCTAACAACGTAACAGAATCTGCATTAGTGAAATATTTCATTTGTGGTTTTTTTTTTTTTTTTTTTTTAATACAGTGACATCAAAACTGGCATAATAGATTTAAGCCTTACATTTCAAAACCCTCAATTTTCCAGAAAGGAAAAGATTTTTTTTTTTTTTAACCTCAACTCACCCTCATCTTTATTGCCATTCCAGCTCTCCATTGTTAGAAAATGTCTGAAGATGCCTCATGAGTTTGAGCCATCCAAAATACAATCACAATAGCCACTATTTTTAAGACTAAACAGTAAAGATGCATTTCTGAAAATCTCCAGGTATGGAATGTATGAGAATCTTAAACTACATACAATAAATCAAAGTAAATCAGAACAGTGCTTTTCTCTTTGCTATTGTATATAGTTTAGTTTTAGTTATGTGTTTTAACTATCAGCCAGTAACTCTGAGGGTTGCAAAAGTAAACACATATAGAAGTATGCAGACCATTTCCTGCAAATTCACACTGGTAAGTAAAGTTGCTTTATAAGGCAAGAGATATTGTTATATCTACTTTTGACTTTGTAAAGAATGTGGTTAAATTTCAGGGAGATTGTATTGAAAGCCTTCTTCAGGCTTACCTGAAGTATTTTAGAAAAAGCAGTTTAGCAAATGCCTCTCACTTTTTCATAATGAGACTATAAGAACATGAGAGGACATTTGAAATAGAGATAGGACAGGAGTGTATTCAGCTATTACATTTGAGCTCAAATTAAAAAAGAAATTGTTCAAGTACAACAGTTAATCATATGTCTTTCTGGAAACCAGGTTTCTGCTTAGAGGCATTCATCACAAGCTTAGGGATCCTTATAATCAAAATGATGAAGAAAGTAGATTCTCACTAAAGTATATGGAAATGTAATATCCCCAAAATACTGTATTAATTTTTTCCACCCTATATTTTCGTATGACATTTTCAGTACATACATTGACTGGAGGCAATAATTTCTCATAGACTTAAGAGTTATTGTAAGAATATGTGAGTCTGCCAGACCATGATATTGACCTTAAAATATATGGCTATTAGAGTATTCTGGCTTTAAAAGTTTAGTTAACTTCATAACTGTTGGCAGCCTGAAAAGAAACACACAGATTTTTCTCTCTCCCTCACAAACACCCTCCTTGGACGCTCACTTGTTCATAGTTTGAATAAAGTCTCATCTTCATTACAAACCTTTACATAAAAATCTCTTTAATCATTTCTTTACTGGTGTCACTGCTTTTGGTTCTCTGGCCTTAGATTTGCTTCTGCATTGTGTAGCAGGTAGCACAATTGTTTCAGACCAACAACAACCACCATTTTTTGGAATAATGTACAGACAGGTTGTTCATCACTCCCAGTATGTATATGTTCTCAGCAGGGTACAGGGTTTCCGCTGTGCAATCACTATTATTAGATATTTTCAAGACTTGGCTAGATGGAAACATGCTTACCCAGTCTAGTGTTGGGAACAGCCCTGCTTTTATCAGAGGGCTGGACTAGGTGTTCCTCAGCTGCCTGTTTTAACCAGCACTTCAATGGCTGTTGTCTGTTTTGCTTTTGGCTTTTATCACTGTTGGTTAGTATGCTGGTTTTGGCTGGGGTAGAGTTAATTTTCTTCACAGTAGCTGGTATGGGGCTATGGTTTGGATTTGTGCTGAAAACA
>JANHGO010000041.1:30007937-30037334 GCA_024606505.1 Aquila spilogaster
TAAAGGTGTATGTTTGGTGGCCCTGCTAGGCAGGGGGGTTGGAACTACATGATCCTTGAGGTCCCTTCCAACCCGGGCCATTCTGTGATTCTGTGATTCTGTGAACAACTCTTTTAAATCTCAAGTAAGTAACTTGAGAATTGTTGTAATCAGTGCCTATAGAGTGAAACAGAGACAAATAAAAAGAGACAATAGATTTAATTGTTTGACGTCTGATCAATGGGCATCGACATGCTTTTTGGGAGGATTTGTCTCACCCCAATTGTAAAAGAAAGTTAGCTGGTCTGGCTTTATCACTGAACTCCCCATATATCAGAGAAAAAAAACAGCCGCATCCAGAGAGCAGTTCATCTCATTCTTCTCTAATGTTGATCTCTGAATAAAATGAATAACTCTGTGAAGCTGTTTTTAGCATTCAGTTCAACTTAGGAGCCAAAGTGACTAGCTTCAACATGACACTGATGTAGGATAATTCAACAGATATAGAATAATTCTCAGTGTTCTTTCTAGTTAGCAATCTGGTCGGACACTGTTATGCACTCTTCTTCTGATCCTTCATTTTGTTTCAGAGACAGTCTAATTGCTGAGGGTTCAAAGCAGGAAGCAGGTTTATACCCCAGAGAGGGCTTCTTGTAGCACTGAAGAAGCAGTCTAAAATCCAGAACCTGAAACTATATCCCTAGTAAAATATCTATTTTCTTTAGATCTTTACAGTTGAACTAGATGATCTTAGTGTTCTTTCCAATCTTAATAATTCTATGGTTTAGTGTTTTTGTTTTTGTTTGTTTTAATCTCATTTGCAAGTGGCAAGATTTGCTTAGACTCTTATAGGGTTGAAACCTCCTTCTGATATTTGTAAAAAGAGATCATGGAATCACAGAATCACCAAGGTTGGAAAAGACCTACAAGATCATCCAGTCCACCTACCACCAATAGTTCTCACTAAACCATGTCCCTCAACACAACATCTAGACGTTCCTTGAAGACCTCCAGGGTCGGTGACTCCACCACCTCCCTGGGCAGCCCTTTCCAGTGCCTGACCACTCTTTTGGAGAAGCAGTATTTCCTAACATCCAGTCTGAATCTCCCCTGGTGCAACTTGAAGCCATTCCCTCTAGTCCTATCACTATTTACATGAGAGAAGAGGCCGACCCCCAGCTCACTACAACCTCCCTTCAGGTAGTTATAGAGACCAATAAGGTCTCCCCTGAGCCTCCTCTTCTCCAGACCGAGATTCTAAGAAAACTGTCCAAACTTAAGCTTTGATTTTCTTACCGAATTTTTATTCCTTATCTCAATTAAAATATATATTCTCTGTATATATACTTAAAAGTTTTTCTTTTAATATATTCTGGTAAAGAATAATTTTGCCTTTGAGTTTTGTAACACTCATTTCAAACATATGTTTTTTTTTTTTTCGGTTCAGTATCTGCAATTTTTTTGTTCGTTCATCTTAGTTAACCTGTAGTATAACTTGGAGTCAGTCATGTCTGACAGGAGATTTGTCTGTCTCTACATTATAGGCAGGGTGCTGTAATCTCTGAGGTCTGTATCTCAGACTTGTTTTTCTACAGTTCCTTTGTGGATCTGAGTTAACTAATGTTAAAATACAAGGAGAATTTCTAAGCTGTGGAATGAAAGCAGATGTGAATGTTTGTCTGCTCCAATATAAAGTCACTGAAGCCATATCCAAGGTCTTCTATAGAGAGGAACCCAATACATCTCTGGCAAGTGCTTTGAAACATCTCTAGGATGATGCAGTAGGCTACAAAGTACAAGAATGAATTGCAACACGTGGAGTATAAGGAAAAAGAGTAAAAAAATGAGTTTCATAAATCTAAAAAATATAATTTGTATTAACTCATTTTATTTATTTATTTATTTATTATATAGGCCCTGCTCTTATACCTATCTTACTAAATCTAGAACCCCACTGAGTTTAAGAGAAACACTGAAGGCACTGAAAGCATTATACTTCTCCCAGTTTCATGCACCATCTTTCAAGACTGTTAAACACCTGGTGTAATAAAACATTTCTAGAACCATAAATCAGAACTTTTTTGAGGTCGGTGATCACCTGTCACTTAATTTCCATCTGCAATGAAGGATTACTTTGGAGAGCCCCTACAAATACAATTGATATCCAACAGTCTTGGGTTTGATTCTGTTTAGTCTGTTGTACTTTCTAAAAGTGTATATGAAATTCAAGATCAAAAGTCCAATCATACTTATTTGCATTAGGACATGTCAGTTGATTCATAAAATAAATACTGATTGATAAAGATAATAAATAAACTAGAGATAATTGGTCTCTCTTATTTGAACCATAAAATCCAATTTATCATTTGCAATTTCAAATTAAACTAGGGAAATGAAACTGTATGTAATCACAACTGCTCATGTTTGGCAGCTGGCATGCAGTCTGAAACTCTATTTTCTTATCTAAAATATGACTGGTGTCTAAGAAAGACCCTTTGACAGCTGTCACTGAAAATTAAAAGTCCTTGACAACCATGTCCCTGTTTATTCCAGCAGCAGTGACATGGTTCAAAGGAGATTAGGTCTGGTAAATACGACTTGAAAGTATGACAACTTTGTTAGGATTGCTTCAGATGTTTTAACGGAGGTGCACCAGTGACCTTTAGCCATGAGGAGCCAGTATATTACTTTGTGTGTGCTTGATATCGTTTACTTCAAGTTTGAATGAGTGCAGAATAAATCTGTCTGAATGCCTCCATGTGAAACTCCTCTGTGAACTGTAATAAATGTTGTTCACTGTCATATTCTGGGATGATGGGCTTGAAAACCATGAGATAATGTACATTTAGTGACTGTATCAGACTTTGCACTTTGAAAAAGTTTTCATAACAAGATCAGAGAGTAAAAATCAAAGGTATCTCAAGAGTCCTGTGTGTCAGTTGTCAGATTTTTACTTTTTTATTATTATTATTATTTTTTAACCTGATTTTACCCTACAATTGATTGCCCTTCAAGCTTTTCACTGATAGGAAGTGTATGAAGATGCATCTTGAGTTGTAGTCATACAAAATACGAATATTATACCCACAGAGTTGATGGAAAATTAAGATAGATTGCTTAAAGTCTCCAAGTATGGAATGAATAAGAATTTCAAGCTAATTATAAATAAATAAATAAATCAGAATAGCATTTTTTTCTCTTTTTATTGTATGCATTTTAATTTTGGTTATGTACTTTAACCATCAGTCAGTAATGCTAAACATTACAAAACAAAAGACATAAAAGTATCAAGACCATTTCCAGAAAATTCATACTATTAAAAGAAGTTACTGCAGAAGGCAGGAAATGTTTTTATCTCTGCTTTTAACCTTGTTAAGAATGTGGTTAAATTTCAGGGTGATTGTATTGAAAGCCTCCTTCAGACTAGCCCTAAGTATTTTAGAACAAGCAGTTTAGCAAATGTCTTTCACTGTCTTATTATGGAGCTATAAGAGAGAGGACATTTGAAATAGAGATAGGACAGAAATATAATTAGCTATTACATTCAAGCTCAAATTGAAAATAGAGATTATTCAAGAGCAACAGCGAATTGTATGCCTTTCTGAAAACCGCATTTCTGTTTAGAGGCATTCATCACATTCTTAGGGATCCTCATAATAAAAATAATGAAGAATGTAGATTCTCACTAAAGTATATGGAAATGTAATATCTCCAAAATCCTTTATTATATTTTTTCACCTCTGCATGTTCCTATAACACTTTCAGTATCTACATTAACTATAGGCAATAATTTATCATAGGTTTAAGAATTCTTGCAAGATTATGTGACTTTACTTGACTATTATGTTGACCTTAACATATAAGGCCACTGGAGCATTTTAGCTTTAAAAGTTTAGTTAAACTCATTTGTTGGCATCCTGAAGAGAAACATGTAGATCTTTCTCTCTCCCTCACAGACACCTCCCTCAAACACTCAGCTGTTCCTTGTTTGAATAAAGTCTCATCTTCATTATGAAACTTCACACAAAATCCTTCTTAATCATTTCTACGCTTGTGTTGCTGCTATTCATTCTTTGGTCTTAGATTTGCTCCTGTATCATGTTGGATACAGCATATTAGTTTCAGCTCATCAATGGCCATTTTTGGAAGAATGTGAAATATGTATACCTTCTCAGCAGGGTACAGGCTTTTGTAGTGCAATCACTGTTGAAGGTTTCCAAGACTTGGCTAACCAGTAGCTGACTTGGTCTAGTGCTGCAGATAGCCTTGCTTTAATTGGGAAGCTATACTAGGTGTCATCCAGCAACTCCATTTAACCATCAATGGCTGCTTTGGTTTTGGCTTCTACAAATGTTAGTTAGATTAAGTCTCTAAAGGAATTGCCAGTCACCTCTAACTTAACCAAGTAACTTGATCGGTTCATCTTCCTGAGCTTCTTAGCAGTAGAAAGGCCTTTCCAAAGGGCAATTTGTTAAGATAAAGGTTGGAAGTTGTGCTGAATCTGGTAGTCTCCACAACACTTTGTTGACCATTAACTGTAGGACTGTTGGGCACACGACTTAGCTAAACTATATGCTTAACATTCAATGTTGATATTTCCCATATAGAATCATAGAATGGTTTGGGCTGGAAGGGACCTTTAAGATCATTTAGTTCCAACCCTCCTGCTATAGGCAGGGACACCTCCCTCTAGACCAGGTTGCTCAAAGCCTCATCCAGCCTGCCCTTGAATGCCTCCAAGGAAGGGGAATCTACACCTACTCTGAGAAAACTGTTCCAGTGTCTCACCAACTTCACAATAAAGAATTTCTTCCTAGTATTTAGGTTAAATCTATCCTCTTCCAGTTTAAAGCTATTTTCCTTGGTCCTGTTATTAAACAGGATATATATCTTCATGTATTTCCTGTACTCAACACTGTTTGCTGTTAAATTCCTATATAATAAGAACCAGAAATCTACCATAAAGGTGTAAAGATAATTGCACATCAGACAGCCATGGGGCTAGGAATCAGAACAAAATAAGGAAAATCATCTATGAAGAACAACATTCCCCATGTCTAACTCCAAATCTAGGAACAGAAGAATCCTTTTAAAAATATATATTTTAATTACATTTATATTTATATTTTTTTTTCATTTTTATTTTGTAGGTTTGGTTTAAAATTATGTCAAGAAATCTTTTGAAGCATTTCATCAAAATAAAGGTTTCTTTGGTACAGTCTTAATGACTTGGCCAGGTGAAAGTAATCATATATATTAATTTATCTGACAATCTCCTTTTTTTTTTTCTTTTTCATTAGGAACTGTGATCAGTTATCAGAGCTCAAGCTTTCTGGTCACAGAACATTGCATGAAATTTGACTGATAGTGAACTAACTGACAGAAGTGCTGTTCAGAGTTATCTGCAACAGTTACAGGAACTTAGAATTTAAGGAAGAGTTATGAAAATGTATAAAAATTTGCCACTGGCAAATACATTTATCAAAGGATTTGCTAGTGTCTCAGTGTCTGAGGAAAAACTGAAAAGTCTTCCAGTTATAAAACACTGTACATGCCTGAATGCCAGGTGTGCTTACTATGGCATAAAACCTCGCTATGTATGTTTTTTTTGCTATTTCTCATAAAGCCTGAAGACAGCACTTTTCCAGATGATGTTGCTTATACCCTACAGGAGGCATCCATCATGCCATAATAAGCACTTCCTGCCTGATTTGTTTCTTATTCATCTGGCAATTCATTCAATGTAAACTTCCAGACCTTAGTAAACAAGTTATTATCTTTTAGCCTGCCATAGTAAATTTATCTCACTGTCCCGAACAATTAGTTGAATTGGACAGTACTCAGTACTAATGGCCTTAAGCACCCAAGATAATACATCTTCTGAATATATTGTCTCTTTCTCTAAGGGTAAGCTCAGAATTAGCATTTTATGCTGGTGGCTTTCTTCATGTTTGCTACAAATCTCTGTTGTGTGCTTCTTGAGTTTTGTATACAAATCAGTAACAGCACCATCTTTATGAAGCATATATTTATCTGTTCTGCAGCAAGCACTGCAGGTTCTCACCCACCCCAGAGCATATCCAGCAGAGAAGAATTCATACAGCCACAAGATAAATCATATTTCCCACAGAGCAGTCTCCATGAAAAAAAATCTTCCTTGAAATCATCAATAGACAAATAAATTGCAGATTTGCTCTGAAACAGCCTACAGTAGCCCCAGCAACATGCAACCAATGTTGTAAAAAATGCTGCTTTTCAGCAATTCCCAGTGTTCCCAGGCAATTCCTGAATACTCTGGAGGAAAATGAAGAGGGGTGCTAGTGTGGTTCTGTTTCTTATGGAAGTGGTTCAATGTCTACAGTAGACAAAAAAAAGTAATTTTCTCAGGACAGGAAGAGACAGATTCTGAAGAAGAATTTGGGTCTTTTGATCTTCCTTATTTCATCTTAATTACAAGATATTCCCTCCTCCAGTTTCTTTATGTAAGAACTATTGTGACATTCTCATTCCAACACTAGTGTTCAGAATATATACATGAGTAGTAGAACTAATAAAAAATGATTTCAGGTGTTATTAGGTCATGACTCACTTAATTTTGCCATGGATGCAATACCCCGAACTTCTCCAACACCTTCTCTCTCTATTGTGATATCAGCACAGCCCATGATTCCCTTAATCATAGAATTATAGAATCATCAAGGTTGAAAAAGACTTCTAAGATCATCCAGTCCAGCCTTCCACTTACCACCAATATTGCCCACTAAATCATGTCCCTCAGTGCCACATCTCCACACTTTTTGAACACCTCCAGGGATGGTAACTCCACCACTTCTCTGGTTAAGTATCTCCATATGTCTGCCCTCCTGCAAGGACCTTTGTGCATCAGCATGGGAAACACTGTAAGTGGGTCTGAGATAAGTATACGTTGATGAATCAGCTTACATAAATGTGGAAACTGTCTTGATACTATGCCAAAGAAAAGCTAAACATCAATATCTTTTCCTTCTATGCAGTCATGTTGGGAGGTGCAAAAATTGAGATAAATTACAGTGAGCTTGCATCTTGCTGCTCTTCTCATCTGCCCATTTTCCCCAGACTGAATAATTTTAGGGAGAAGAATGACAGTGAACAGACAATGCAATTGCACAAGTCACATTTCCTTATGAAATTCATTGCACAGCAGCAAATCCTCAATTAGTTTGTCCATCCCCTGCAGCTACTTTTCTTATTTTTTCTCATGTCATGTTTGAAGAATTGGTTATTATGAACGACATTACACAAAGATTCAGGCGAAGAGTATATATATTCCTTTACCCTTCTTTTTACCACTCATTTCCGAGACATTTGCCTGAGTTTTACAGGTCAATTCTGGTCAGCTTTCTGTTAAGTTAGAAGGAAAACTGTAATTGTGTAATTATTTCCATTTCTACCCTTCTAGTACATGATTCAATGTTAGTTTTGAAGATTTTTTTTCAATGTTACATTCTTTTCTTTTGCCATATTTCCACAAATCTCACATTTCAGTGCTGTTTTACACTAGCCCCACTTCCTATTGCAGGCTCTGTCACTTCTTCTGAAGTTCTCACTTATCCCATCAGTTTGGATTTTGATGAATTTAGCTGCTGCCAAAGCCAAACAGTCACTGAGAACCAATTTCAAGCATGGGACTGATGTCTGAGAACATTCAGAAAAGTAATTGGTGTAAGGTTGTGAATCTTTATGATGCCAATGTCAGGACTTAGAAATCTCTTATGTTTTGCAGTGGAAAACTGAAACTAAATGGAAAAAATCAGACAACAATCATGGCTTGGATAATCTAGGTTTCTTGTATTTAAGCAATTTCGTAGAGAGGAGCTGGAAGTGCCAGTTAAATTATGTACTTTACTGAGGGAAAACTAGATAAAGCTCAAAGAAAAATCCTACTAGACTACATTAGGTCAGCACTAGAATGCAGACAGTGAGAAAGAGGGGACAAAGAATAAAAGAAGATATTAAACTGGATTTGACACTCAGTGCTGAAACATCTTACAGAAAAAAAAGAAATTAGTGAATGCAGTTAATTTAATGTGGCATTAAGAACTGTGAAGGAAACAGAAGAAAGAAAACATGAGCAGTGTCAGGACGTAAAAGCTATTTTAAATGAACACAGACAAATAAACTGCTTTACAGAAGAGCTGATCTGCTTTGCAAAGGATAGTTCTGAAGACATCCAGGACATAACCTATAAATAATGTTTAACTGTTGCAAAGACTGTTTATAAAAACAAATGTGTCCCAAGGGAGTTCCACCCTCAGCACAGAGAAGTAGAGACATTTAGGTAGAATAAAGAGCAGATTTATGTTCCTGTTCCCATATGAGGAGGAAGATGCTTCAGCATGGCAATGCAGTATCCAGGAGAGTCAGCATCACTGTACATGGACAAGGAGCTCTCCAGGGTCTGTATAAGTCATCATCAAACAGAGCATCTCCTCTGAACCAAACTTTGAGCAACATGATCTAGATGATCATTGCAGAAGAGCTGGACCAGATGGTCTTTAAGGCTCCCTCTCAACTCAGATGATTCTATGATTCTATGATGATTCTATGATTATCTGTATATCATATTGACCTGCCTCTCCTTGCAAGAAGGTCTGTAGCATATAGAGCTACGCATAAGGAGAGCTTTTCTAGGTAAATATAGACTTTATTTTTTGTCCTTCCTTAAATTGTCCCAAATACAAGCATGTTATGGTAGTAGGGAGAAAAACTAAGGGACTCTCTTTGAGTGAACTTCTTTTGCTTCAGGCTCATTGCTGATCAAAATTACAAGGTTTCTAGTTCTGTGCAAGTTCCTAACTACTTGCAAAATACAGATTAGAGAAAGCTATGCCCTAATGAACTACAGTGGATATACGTTGATATATAATAAATCACATTGCAAGGGATACTTACCCACTCTGAAGAAGAGCAAATGGGAATGGCACAAGCTAGGTTGCTCTGTGCCAAGATATTTCAAAGCAAATAGAATAACATGTCACAAACCCTGCACTGATCTGATATTGACAATTGATGTGAGATAAGTCATCGCTAAAAGGATTCAGTTACCATAAACTGTTTCATATTCACAGAAACAGAGAATTGTTGAGGTTGGAAGTCACCTCCAGTTGCCTCTGGTCCAATCCTACTCCAACAGGGTCACTCAGAGCCAAGCACCATATCCAGGGGTTTTTGGACATCTCCAAGGAGGACACTCCATAGTCCCTCTGACCGGCTTGTTCCAGCGCCTTGGAAAGTTACCCATCTGTCTTTAAAGTTATCTATCTGTCTGTCTATTTATCTATCTATCTATTAGCTATCTATCAAAAGTAGAAAAAAAAATCAACCAGATAAAAACTAAGTTTAAAACAATTGGCTCCTAAGGATAACCTAAACAAATCAGAAGCTATATGTGTGATGGAATATGATTTGAACATGCAATCCATCAACCCAGTATCTTCAACAACACAGGCCCAGAAATACTATACAACTTGACACTTCAGAAAGTGGTAGCGTCCTGCTACATACACAGCAAGTAATCAACTAATGAACTGCAGGTATTATTAAAAAGATGTAGAAAAAACATTTTGCTTTACTTGAATCTGTGTTGCAGTAGACAGAGCTTTTCAGTCTCCCAGTAACATGACTTCAATAACAGCTTCCCTCTGCCTGATAACTAATCATTTGCATCTGCTTCAAAATTTAATCATTTTATTTATTTATTGTCAGTGACACATTCCTTCAAGACTATTTTCACCTACAAAATGCTGAAGTTCTTAGTTATCTGTATGGCATAATTTTAGTTTCAGGACTGCAAGCAACGTGCAGAGAAATATCTAGTATTAATAATGCAATCATATTCAGCAAGTTAATGGTCCAGACTGAAACACAATTGAGAGCTTTGATACAGGAATCCAGATTATTTCATGTTCTTCTGCTTGCTAATAATCAGATGCAGCCTCAGTTTGTGAATCTTCTGATTTAGTGTTCAGACTTAGAGAAACATGTATCTACAAGGAGAAATCTGTCAATCTTTCTTTCCTCCTGTGTGTAGCATGGGGAATTTAAAAATGCAGCTAAAAAGTTATTGCCTTCTGATTTTGTTTTTAGAATTGTTTTGGTTTCAGTGAAAGCAATGTCTTTTCTATACCATTGGTGGTTCTGATTATAAGAATCACAAAGCAGGCACAAAGATCGTGATGCACATTCTCTTGCACAAAAATTGCAACAGCATTACCCTGTCATCTTGCTCTGTAGATGCAGTTTTTATTCCACTTTTATAAAGTACATATTCTTTCTCTGTGTGTTACAGCCTGAAATTGAACAGTTCTCACTTAGCTTCAGATAAGTCCTGTATTAAAAGAAGAGCTACTACAAAAGAAAATGGCTTTTTATGTTCATTCTTGTAAAGATTTTAAAAATCCTGCAATTCGATATTATATCTCCACTTGCAAATGCAAATGCAGGTTTCAGATTAGCTTTTTGTGCACTGCAATTCTTTTCTTTATGTGATGCACCTATTTGCTGTTCTTGATTGGAGAGAAGGTCTGTGGAGTTGTAAAGGCTGCAAGAAAACTGTTTACAGTAACTTCTTTGCAAATGCATTCTGAAACATTTCCCATCACTACTGGTCTGCTGGTATAAGCTACTTGGCTGAATGCTTGCTTGAGTACAGAATTTTTGAAACCTCTGTGAATTCCTATAAGTTAACATTACTCACAAAAAAAATGACATGGCTGGCTGTAATTCAAGATGTACCTCAGTTGGAGTTGGTTTCCTTTGCAGATTTAACAGACAGGGAGGAAAATACTAGACAGGTGGAAAATCTGTCTCTGAAAGATCTATTACAGATGAAGTCCTCCAGGATGGAGACTGACCAAAGTGAAGAATTTGGTCCTCAGTTCATTGTGTTTGTAGACACTATATTCTCTGAATCTCAGCAGGTTCCAGCTAGCATCTCCAGAAGTTGTTAAGCTTCTTTTGGGTACAAAATTTGGAAGCTGCCCCCAGCCCACAAGCCCAGAAATGCAGTTCCTCACCTTAATTTCCTCACTGCTCAGAAATCTTCAGTGGCCATGACCACAATCCAGAAAACAAACTCTAATTTTGCCTTATACATGGCTATCCCTCTGAATCTTGAATTCTATCTCCTCATAGATCTAGTATTAAGATTTTCTAAGCTACTCTTACAATGAAATAAGAGCTAAAGTCATGAATACATCCCTGTATTCCTCTATCCTAGGTACTTTTTTTAGTTATTTGTGAGTAATCTTAATCTTTTTTTGCACCACTAAACATCTGAATTTTTAAGAGCCAGTAAACACAGCAAATTTCTTTGCTTTTCTGTGAGGAGATTTTGCACTCTCTAGTCCTTTCGGATAGACTCAGCTTTATCATTTTTACTTACACTTCAACCACTTCATTGTCCCATGGTAATCCTGAGCAGTTGTTACAGTTTCATGCCCTCACATTACCCCTGGCCCTAAAGTTATGAAATAGTCCTCAATGAAATCTAGGAGTTGCTACAAGAACTATTCAAGTGCATAAACTGTGAATTTCCCCAAACCGATGGAGAAAGGACCTGGGAGTTCTGGTGGACAACAGATTGGCCATGAGTCAGCAGCATGCCCTTGTGGCCAAGAAGGACAATAGTATTCTGGGGTGCATTAAAAGGAGCGTGACTAGCAGGTTGAGGGAGGTCATCTTCCCCCTCTACTCTGCCCTGGTGAGGCCACATTTAGACTACTGTGTCCTGTTTTGGGCTCCCCAGCTCAAAAAAGATAGGAATCTCCTCAAAAGAGTCCAACGGGGGGCCACAAAGATGATAAAGGGCCTGGAGCATCTCCTGTATGAGGAAAGGCTGTGTAACCTGGGTCTGTTCAGCCTGAGGAAAAGAAGATGGAGAGGGGTTCTAATTAATGTTTATGAATATCTTAATATTATGAATATCCAACCCGCGCAGGCTCTGAGTGCATAGGTGCTCCTGGAAGCATGGCTGGAAGCACTACCGGGAGGGAGAGAGAGAGATGACGTGTGGATCTGGGCTGTCCCGCTCTCGTCACTCAGGTGCTCATTTACTGGTTCAGGCTGTGATCAGGCAACTCCATTGCAGTGGTGTTCAGAGCAGGTTTTTTTCTTTCTTTCTTTTTTTTTTTTAAATCACACGACAAACATAACTTAATGAAAGCAAACTTTCACCATGCTGATCTACTATATTACACTTTACGTAGTAGAGGATCTTCTCAGATGCTCACAGATGTTTTTCAGACTCTGGCCTAAATTATGGATTCAATAGTTTGTGCAAATTAGCTTTAGAGGGTAAAAAATAGCATGTGTTTTGCCAGAATAGAACAGTATTGACCTTGGATGGTGTTCAGACACAATGCAGTGATGGCATCGTGCCATAGACAATCATCCTCTTGTATGGCAAGGGAACACTGAGAAGCTTTGAAAAATGCCTTTACACAGAGGAGTGCATTAACATGTGGAGGTTTCTGAAACCCAGAAAAGAGTGAAAAGTAAGCAGTCAAGGAAACAATAAAACATTAAAAAAAAAAAGGAAGTAGAGAAAGGTGCATTAGTAAATGCCAAGACAAATGCCCAAACCATGATAATTTTGATAAAGTACTGGCTGGGTTCAGATGCTTACTTAGTTTACTCAAAGATGGAATTAGGAGCTTGGATTACAGAAAAGAAAGAGATCTCCAGTCATGGAGGTACAGTCCCACCTGTCTGAGAATTTTGTAGTCAAATAGACACTATCACCAATACTGGTAGTCCAGTGTTGAAGAATCCAATTTATATCCATCCATCACCACTGCAGCTGCATCATTCCACAGGGATGTAGTGTTGCATTAAATGCAAGCTCAACCTGTGAGAAAAGACAACACTCATTATGTTGTCTGTGAGAGGAAGCCCCCTAAGGCATTTAGCTTCTATGCCCCTATAGAACCTCAGTTATTCTAATTTCTACTGAGTGAAGCTAGGCTATCCTTTCCACAGGCAGTGATGTTTACTGCCACTCTAATGAGCAAGTGCTTCAATCAGATTATGTTTAACAGAGTGACAATAAATGTCAGGCACACCACCTTTCATTTAAAAGAGTAATCTAAGTATCATGGGAGTTCCTGACTCTTCAATTAGGACACAGCTGCTTCCTCCAAGAAGCCATCCCAGTTACATGTTTTACTTAATCCTGTACTTATTCTTACCAGTTTATAGATTGAAGGTTACGTGCTACATGCTCAGCAGGGTTCATGTTTCATATCAGGGCAAGACCAGAACACTCACCTTATTCTCTTTATTTGCTTTCCAAATCAAAGAAGTCCAGATCCAAAAAAACATACAAGAGATGCAGCATCTTCCCACATCTTCAAACTGGAGAGCATCCCAGAGCACGTCTCAGAGATAGTCCTGATATAAACCTACTTTCAAGAGAAATGAGATGACGTAGTTGGTGCTGTGCCTCACCAAACACTCTCACTCTGGTCTGGGATGTAGATAATGAAGTTTTCAAGATGGAAATCATGTCCTTTGCTCATTTTATTGAAGAGCTGATCCAGCTGTTTTCCAGATTCTTAAAGGGTATATATACTCTTTCACAATGAGGTAAATGTCTTTTACCACAAATGTTGTGTTTGTATTTGGTTTGTGAAATGTCACAGTTGTTAACTTTGACAGCCTCTGGCATTCTACCATTAAATCTCACTGAAAGATTTATCTACATTTATGATAAGAAGATTTCTAATCAAACTCTATCTCTCTCTTTTTCATTATGGAACCTGTTTCTAAAAATATTTTTTGTATCACGAGATCTTTAGATTAATGTCTCATTTCTAGTTCCTGCCAATCTGTGTAAGTCATCCAGCAACTCAGAGTATGAATCAATGGGCAACAGGCACTGCAGTGACGCTGAGAGGAAAAGGAAAATATATTGGACATGCTCAGTGGATGTCTTTCACGCAACTGTGAACAAACAAACCAGGCAGGACACTTGATTAAACAGCATAAGTGTGCTCTGCAGAGCAAATTATGATAAATTGCTAATATTGATTACTTTTAACCAGAAGGATGAGATTGTCTGGTGTTTAAATCTAGGAATGCAGCCAAAAGATACCTTGACCTCACCTCTGCACTGCAAACCAATTCAAAATTAATTGAAGTTGCGATTCAGGTAGAAGTTACAATTATGTGACAGTTGAATTATTAATTTAAGAGCTACCTACAAACCAGATGTGTTCTTCACTGTTATGTGATTTTTGTGGCTTAGTTAGTTAATGCAGAAAAACACCCAGGATGTTTATAGTCTTTGCTTAGTGACTGTAATATAACATATTTTCATTTGAATTAACACACTTCTGATCATCTATTAACAGTTGTAGGTTGTTTTTTTTTGCTTTGTTGTGATTCCATTCCTCCCTCCCCCCTCTTTTTTTTTTTAATTTTGTTTATAATTTGCTTAGTATCTTGTACTGCTGAATACATAATCGTATAACCAACTGAGATTTGGAGTACTTCGTCAATTCAGCTTTTGCAACAGTTGTGTGAAGCTGCAAACACTGTCTGCTGGTACTGCTAATTGCATATGTCGCACTCCAAACAAAAGTATGTATTGTCTCACCTAAATCCTCAGGACTGTTAAGCTAACTCATTTCTTTTCTGGCTTTGTCCTAGAAAACTGTTGTGAGTGCTGGTCATCTTCTTGTCCAGTGTGGACATAGGTGGAAAAGTCTATTATAAATCTTTTCCACATGCTTGTATTACACACACACATTTATATATATAGCAGATATTGTGTCTAAGGAGAAATAGTTAAGGACAAATAATAGTCATTATTTCATTAATTATAAATACATGCATTTTTTAAGTAATTGCAGTCTTTGACTGGTGTCTCTTTTTGTCTTTTTATATTTATGTAGATATATACATTTAATCACAAATTAATTTGGAGTTTAAATCATCTTATCCAGATTTGTAATATTATCCATACTTGAAGAAAGATCACACAGAGAGGCAACCCAAGAAAAAGCAAATTCAGGGAACCCCTTTTCTGAGGAAAACAGGTGTGGACCATATGACCATGCCCACAGACAACACGAGCCACATGTGTGACTAAGGTGACCAGGAAGGCTGATGGCATCCTTGCTTGTACCAGAAACAGTGCAGCCAGCAGGAGCAGGGAACTCTTCGACCCCCTATACTCAGCTCTGGTGGGGCTGCACTTCAACTACCGTGTTCAGTTTTCGGCCCCTCACTATGTGAAAGTATGTGTCCAGAGAAGGGCAACTGTGAAGAGACTGGATCACAACTCTTATGGGGAATGGCTGAGGAAACTGGGATTGTTCAGTCTGGAGAAGCAGAGGCTCAGAGGATACCTTATTGCTCTCTACAACTCTCTGAAAGGAGGTGCTGGCAAAGTGGGGGTCAGCTTCTTCTCCCAGGTAACAGTGATAGGATTGAGAGGTATTTGCCTCAGTTAGCACCAGAGGAGGTTCAGGTTGGTTATTAAGAAAAAATCCTTCTCCAAAAGAGTGGTGATGCATTGGCACAGGCTGCCCAGGGAAGTGTTGGAGCCACTGTTCCTGGGGATGTTCAAGAATCATATAGATGTGGCACTGAGAGACATGGTTAGTCAGTGTGGTGAGGCTGGGTGGAAGGCTGGACTAGGTAATCTTAGAGGTCTTTTCCAACCTTAATGATTCTGTGATTCTGTAATAACACTGTGCTATAAACATGAATCTAACACATGAAAAAATCTGGGTATTTTGATTTCAATTCTGCATTTTGGGTCACATGACTGAAACATTGAATCCTGTGCTTTGGAGAACCTTGTGAGACCTCAGTTTCAGGAATCAGATTGGGAATCTCCTGGGCCACTTCAGCTGCTGGCAGTGTCTTCTCAGCTCCATTCCTTTAGTTACTAATGTGTTTTCAGTTGGAATAATGGTAGGCTACAAGCAGTATTGTGTAATGAAATCACTGGGGCCCACTGCAGAAAGAAAAATAAGATGGAATATTCTGAAGTACAGACTTCTAAAACACTGCAATGTACAGTGTACTGAAGTCAGTTCCACAGCTCAGTGTAATGGTCCTATGCTCAACTAAGTATTGTGGGTAATGCGTGGGGAGGGAACCCCACCTTAAAACTCAGCTTGAGTAGAAATTCATAATTAAATATAAAAGATTAGCTAGCAATAAATAAATAAATAAATAAAAATAGGGAAAGAGTAGTAGATAAATTGTAATTGTTTTGCACTTACCTTCCTTCTGTTCAACTCATCCTTGAGCTATAATGTACTACCTTCTCTCTATAATGTAGTATTTTATGTACTTTAATACCTGAGCACTAAAAAAACCTACAAAGATAATGTTACATTTAACAGCCTACAGTATTGGTTCTTTCTTCTGCCAGTGATCTTCACCTATTTAAAAGGATCATATATGCATGCAAACAGATATAATTCAGATTTTCAAAATGTATTTCCTGATCTTTTTATATAGAGAGACAATGTCTTGCATTTTTTTTTTTCTCTTTTTCTTTTTCTTGCTCTTTTATAATGATATCTTTCCCCTGCTCACTTTTTTTCCTTGGTGGTAGATAAACCAAAAGAAGAGCTCAGCAATTGCACTGTTAAAAGTTTTATTAATACAGTATTCAGCTCTATTCTACTGATAATTTTAAGGTTCAGTCTCCTGAGAATTGCCAGGGTTAGAAACAGGCTTTCTATCTCATTGGAGAGCTGTGAATTTCAGCTCTTCAAATGTATCAAGTGTTATGCAGCATTTATTTAGAAACCTGGCAGATCATGAAATATTGAACCTTAAAACAGGAGTGACATTTTGATTTATATAAAAAAGGACTGACTCTTCTCAGTTTCCCTTTCTTCAGCAGTATCATTCTGTTGACAAAAGAAGCGTTACTTCTCTATTTACACCAGCAAGATAACACCGAATCTGGGCTAGACAGTTTTAAAATGCTTTCTTCTGTTCGTAAAAAAATCAATTCTTTTTTCCTTCCTTTCTTTCCTATTGACACCATAATTAGATGCATGATACAAAGGTAGCCTTTGTCAATTAAAACAAAAAGAATTCTAAAATAAATTTTCTATACGATGGGAGGTTTAAACAAAATACAGGATGGAGTTATAAAACTTTATTGGTGGAAGTTTGAGCTGGCCAGCATAATTCACTTAGCCATTTCAAACGATGCCGTAATACTATTATGTCATCACAGAACATTTTATTCTTTACAGTCTGATGTGTTAAAAAAGTTTGAGATGCAAACTATTCTTGGTGAATGACCATAGGCACTATATATCTGTTAACTGGCATAATTTTTTACTGTAGCTATTAATTGCAAGGAATTCAATCTTTCATCAAGGCAATAGTTTGTTGCTTAGAAGAATTCTTCCTGAATTCCTGTATCCCAAGATACTTCTGAGCTACTTTGAAGACTGAATGCTCATATTCCTCTATTTGCAAGTAGGAATGAAAATAATAAAAATAAAAATAAATAAAAACAAAAACTAAGCCCAACCAAACAAAAAAACAGCACCAAATACAAAACACAAGTCTGATACTAAAAGGAAATAAAAAGTACTCAGGGAGGGCTCCCCAGTTTAGTTCCAGGTCTCTTTTGTAAAGTTAAGATGATGTTTTCTTCTGTTGAATAAACAGCTTTATTTGTCCACCCATGTCAGTATCTTTAATCTGTCCAAGTTTTCACAGAGTTCAGGGGCTCAGTGTCTGCTGGAGTCTTTACCATCACAATCAATAATAACAATAAAAGATCATATTGTCACTGTGCCTGTGAATTAGTGAACGAGATATATAGCCTGTACAAGAGGATGAAATTTATGGTAACAAGCTGAAGCTCACTTGTGGCAGAAGTCTCATGCCTTGGCCTGATAAAATATTTTGCAAAGACAGCAATGATTTCATATAGATTCACTCCTTGCAGATGATTGTAGAAGCATTCAAGAAGAATCAGATGAAAGCAAAAGGGTTCTGGTAACTCTGAAGGAAAGATATTCGAACTACATATTGTTAGTACCTGAGATGTAGAACCCAGTTCCCATTTCAGTAACGTTAATATTAATAGACTTCAGTAAACTCACTCCTGCTCTGCCCAAGTGGACAAGTAAACACTGCCATTTCATGCTGCATTTTGGACAGCAGTAAATATCTTGTATGAATCCAGACTCTTTATGATAGCAGTCAGCTGACATCTAAACCTTTGCCGCTGTTTTTATATTCAAGGCTAAACAATGCCTTCCACCTGCATTGTCTCTTGTGATACTTGTTCGTCTTCAGTTTGTTTGTTTTTCAGATCTTCCTGAAAAACACGCAGCTGATGACAACTGCAATGTACTGTTGCTGTCAGCAAGCACGCAGTAGAACCAGCGAGCAATGGCAAACAGCAAAGCAAGAGACATAATGCAGTTTTAGCAGATAGCTTTGAGTTACTTAGTCAAAAATCGATTTCAGAAAGTCAGTCACAGTATGAATTCCAGATGGTTCGAATCTTTACATCATTTTTATGCTCTGCTATATAGAGCTGCAGATAAGATCTCCTATCAGTGGCATTTAAAAAAACAGTAAGAGGCCATTCATTCCTTGGAAAAATTGCAATGAAGGATAGTTTTGACCAAAACATCAAAACAGGTCTCACTCATACTGCATCCTTTTTTTTCTTTTTTTTTTTTTTTTTTGTAATTATCTCTTGAGCACAGAGATGCCTTGGAAAAAAAATGTAATTGAAATGTGTAGAAGCAAGATACTCATCAATATGGTCACCAAATAATACTAGAGTAAAAGCAGTGCAACGGAGGGGAGGATCTGGTCCATTCAGGAGGATATGTACATTTTTAACAGTAAAAATTCAGTACTCCCTCAGGAAAGCAATAATAATAGGAAATGGAGAAGCACTTGAGAGGTGTTTGCTTGTAACAATTTTGTACCAGTGGTGCAATTATGTGTTATAACACAAAGCAAGATCTCTGCCCCAAGAAGGTGCAAGCCATCTGCTTTTCCTACCTTTGACTGATTCTGGAAACTTCACAGATGATGTCTCTATAAAGTAGGTTGAGCTGAAGTGTCTTCCAGCAGCCTCTACCAGGGACAACTGTACACACGGTGACCTTCAGCTGTGCTTCACTCATTACTTCTTCTCTTCCATTTTAAACTTTAGCACTTGCTGAAGTACCCGAGACCACTTGGATGCTTCAGGTAGATTATAGTCTTAGAGGAGGGTTTGTATACTTGGAGGATAGTCAGACACTGAGTGAAAATACTGGCACCACTGCTGCTCTGAATTGCCATTATCCATATTTTGGGGGGAATGTTATAGGGCAAAGAACTTTATAAAGAGAAAATATTGTGTTTTGTCACATTATTTGAGAATTCCCTTCTGTTGTTTACAAAATAGGATTTTAGTATAGGGGCTGCGGTGCATGACACCATTGTGGGTCCCACAGTATAAGATCCCTTTCCCTTCTGAGTGTCAAAGAATGGCTGTCTATAGAGAAGTGGTCAGATATAAACACAACCAGGGTGAATTAATAATCGGATGAGTATTATTGTGAAATATTCTGAGCACTCAATATATACTTGTGGATTTTATTTGAGCTGTGTATTTGAAGTATTGCAATATCTTTAGAGTGAAGGATTGGCATGTAAGAATGGAAGGAAGCAAATGGATGAAGTTGAGTACTCTTCCTTAGCACCTCTTTATGAGATCATCTCATACAGTTTAAGACCTGGCCTCCTGGCTTGGAATAAATGGACAGAAATAACAATAGTCATAGCTAATATATAGAAGTTCTTTGTCCTAGGATCTCATAGAAGTTTTCACAGATAAACACACATCCTTGTTTCCATGATTTGCTCTGAACTGTACTTTTCAGAAGAGACAGTACTTTGAACTGAAAGTGGGGGTAACAATCTCATACTCTATTAATGGGGACTCCTGTTACTAAAAATTGGACACTGATCACTAGATGTTTGACAACTGGTATAACTGAATTATAGATGAAAATTCATTTATCAATAATTCCATTGTAATTTCTTGATATGACTAAAATAAACACTTCTGGCTTCACAATAATTTTGTTGTATGGCTTTAGTAGTTCATAAGAAGAATGAGTTCGAAAACTGTCATTGAAAGTAATAAATATCAATAAAATGGAAACCTATTCAGAGATATTTTTAAATGTCTTATTTCTGCTAATTGAAATACAGAGATTAAAATCTTATGTGTTCACTCCAGCAGACAAAGGCTATTTGTAAAATGCTGAGATCCGCCAGAGACAGCTTGATCTGTGATCCTAAGAAGTGTCTTTAAAAGTAAGATTTTTTAATATTGCAGGAAAATAAAAATTCTTAATAAAACCTACACTGTAAGTCTTTAGCATCAATAAATGTACCACTTCAGAGAGCATCTTCTGGGGACCTGATGACTTTCACATGTAATAATTACAGATCAAAAAGTGTTTTGCTTTTAATCTCAGCAGAGAGATTTTCTGTTTATTGATGCAATCAGTAACATAGTCATAACAGATTAGAATGGAAGATAATATGAGATTTCTCACTTAAAGTTTCTGTTTTCAGATATTATTTTTTTTCTAATGCTGTTTGATCTTGAATTCCTTCACAAGAAATATCTCTGTTACACATTTTTATCTGCAGAAATCTGCACTTATCACACAGTGAGCTGTGATGCAGTTCATACTGTATTTCTTTCAATTACAACTCCGTTGGGTATGGTCCTTTCTAAAAGTAAGGCAGCACGCATGGAGTGCCCTGCTTCAGGCTGACAACAGGGGAACTGTCGATTCTGTGCTCATTTTCCTATGTCCTGCCTTTAGCAGCATGGGAAAAGAATCAAATCTGGCATGAGTGCAGGCGTTCCCGAAGTGAAGCCAAACATGTGATCCATGCAGATGTGGATGCAGCCAGGGTTGGAATGCGTGTGTGAGTGAAAGTTATTGTTGTGATTTATGGGAGTGCTGATCATTCACAACTGTTGCTGAAGTCAGTGGGAGTGCTGCCATGAGTGTATAAAGTGACAAACAGAGCAAAATGTCCTAAAAACAACTAGAATCTTGTTAAAGAATGCAAAATTGACACTCTTGATCTTGGTAGGGGGAATTTTTTCTTTGTTTATTTTTTTTTTTGTGCCACCACTGTGGAAATAGTTCCATTACTGTATGCATTGCGTTCTGCAACTGTGGTAGTGAGCACTACCAGGAAAGAAATTACAGCTTTTACCCTCCCAGCCATTTTCAATAACATGAAGTAAGCAAGATGCACAACACTATGGCCTTCTTTCTTTATCTGCTCTTCCTGATGTACAGATATTTTTCCAGCTGTCCTGGCTGAGTTAGAATGAGGTTATAGGAAGAGGGAGGCATTGCTTGTTTTGCTGTTTATTTACAGTGCTTTTTACCACAGTGTCAGTGGAGCCACAAGATCTCAAAGTGAAACCCTGTCAACATCACAAATATTTCTTCCATAAGTCTGATGTAAATCTGCAAAGTGTTAATGATTTTAATATGATTAATGATTTATAGGAAATAAAAATCATATTAAACTTTGACACTCCCAACTGAGATGTTGCACCCAACTGAATAAAATCCAGATGTGTGAAGATATTCAGTAAACTCTTGATGACGTTCACAACCAGATGTTCACCTGGTTTTGCTTTGCTCTGCATTTGCTCCCAGATTATGCCCGAAAGTTCTCTGGTGATCAGGAAAATCTTTACATCATTTTATTATGGTAGAAATGTATGGGGAAATATGCAAACAATAGCAATATTTGCAGTCCTTAGTTGATCCTCAACTGTGCATTTGGACGTGCTACCAGAGTAAGTGACAAAAATATAATTGCAAATGCTGCACTTATAACCTAACAACCTATTTTTTTTTTTTTTTATTTCTGAGACTCAATGGAAAACTCTGTTCTGTATCTGTAATCTTATCAATGCTGTAGGAAGAATGCTGTAAGTGTAGAAGACAGTCATGTAGACTCAGCTGGCGGCTGGCACAGGAACAAAGATTGTATGTGCAGAGCGTGTCTCAGTGCGTTTATCATTCTTGACACAAAATAGAGAATTTATTCAGTGACTTGATGAACTAACATCTTTTCATCCATAAATTAGAGTAGTGTTATGTTAAGGCCCTAAATCTCTTTTTGGATGTGTTGGAGAAGAATGGGAGTTTTTTCCTTCTCAAGCTCTGAAAATTTCGGCTGACTGAATCCATATGTCTTTATACCAATTCCGAAATATCACATTCCTGTGATTAGCTTAGTGTTATTCTAAAGTACATCTGAAAAAGCTGGCCAGATTGCTCCGTGGAAGAATAGACCACTGATGATAAAAGAAGTATCTTGTGACCACTTTAGGCAGAGACCTTTCAGGTTTGCTAAGCAGGATGAATCTCTGTAGGTGAGACACCTTAAACAATAAAGCAAACAAAGAAACAAAGCACACACAGACGACAAATATTTATCTAAAGGCAAAATGTTTTGAGATAGTGATGCTTTAATGACCTTCAAGTATTTTTAATGCTATTAGAGTGTGGGCTTTTTTTCTCTACTTTGAGTTTTCCTCTATCTGTTGTTCTTTCTGGAAAGTGTCGCTTACGACTATTTTTGATGACTCATGGAGTATGAGTCTGAAATTTAAATCTGTGTAGTGTTTTCTGAATAATACAGAAGTTAAAGCAGCTTTTTGCACTACATTGAAACAGTTAAATTGATACTCCAAAACTGTGGAGAAGCTGAAAAGTAATATCACCTCAGTTCCAGTCTTCTTGTGGTACAAGAGGCAGATGACTGAAAATTCAGTACACTGCAACTGCTCTGACAAAGCCATAGAAAAAACAGAGGCTGATATAGTTTTTACAGAATACTACTGAAAGTTTATTTTGATCAAAACTAAGGGAGGTAAAGAGAATGGAAAATGCAAGACACTTGTGACAGCCCCTTAAATCACCTCTTTTTCAAATACAGTGAGGAAAAGATAGAAGGAAAAGAATGAAAATTGGAGCTATAGGGAAGCCTACATTGAATCATGAAACTATCAAGGTTGAAAAACTCCTCTAAGATCATTTAGTGCAGCTGTCAACCCATCACCACCATCCCCACTAACCATGTCCCTAACTGACACACCTCTAGAGACGGTGACTCCACCATTTCCCTGAGCAGCCAGTTGCAATGACTTATCATCCTTTCAAAGAATAATTTTTTTCCTGATATCTAAACTGAACCTCCCATGGTGCAACTTAAAACCATTACGTCTTGTCCTATTGCTCTTATCTGGGAGAAAAGGCCAACACCCACCCAGCTACAATCTCCTTTCAGGGAGCTATAGGAAACTATAAGGTCTCCCCTGAGCCTTCTCTTCTCCAGGCTGAACAATTCCACAGACAGATGTATTCCAAAATACCACCATTAAATCTGTATGAATTGTTTAGAAATTCCATCTAGATTTGGACATTGGCATTTTAACTTAAAATTGTCATTTTCAGGGCACCTTGAGGAAATTTTGCATTGGGAAATGTTGTCACCTTCAGCTGCATAAGCTGACTTAGTTCACATGAAGAAGCTGTTGTAATTCATTTATGTGTCACTGTATAGCATGAAGTGAGAGAATATTCTTTTTATGTTGGACATACCACAAAACTACAGAAGTAAACTTTGGTCTTACATGACAAATTTTATCAATATTTATCAGAATCTGACTCTCAAAAATAATTAAAAGATTCCTTTTGATATTATCCAGCATTTTCTTAGCTAACTAACGCTGATGTTGATTTCTGAAGTTACAAGCCATTAAACTTCCACTGCTTCCATAAGGGATTTTAATGCAAAACATTTGACCATTTCAGTGCTCACCTTACTGAAATTGCAAAAGCCTCCTTAAAAAAACTTAGAACAAACTGTAAAATACTTCCCCTTCCAGAGCAGGATGAGAGTTTTGACAGCTCCAGCAGTAAAAAAGGGACTTTTTCATAGTTTCTAACTTTTTTGCAGGCTACCTGCTAGGACTAAGGGATAAAAAGGAAGTGCTTCCAGGGTGGGGAGCTTGTTATAATGATTTCTCCTGTAGTGACTGAGATATATAGGTACTACATCTCAGCCAAAAATACACATCAAAACTAGGTATGTTTAAAGGCAGATACATCTTTTTGTTGCCTTTAAAGGGAAAATAGGGCAACTGACTGAAAAATAGTGATCTATATTTGTATGAGAGGAATCCTAGTTCCAGTGAGTGCAAATCTTTGTGTTACTCCTGTGAATTTAGCTTTGAACTCTTTGTATTTTCAGTCACAACTTGCTATGACTGAAGCCTGGACAAAATAAATAAATAAATTCATCAGAGTTATTTAATCCTTAAATTTTCATTTTAGAAAGATGCTTCTGTGCAAGTTGTGACTTACTAAGACCTCAGGAAGCTCAGGAGGGTCTCATCCAGAGAAGACCAGATGAGAAAGGTACAGATGTTGGGATTCTCCAGGGAGGATTCAGTTGTGGTAACCTAACTGCAGTCACAGAAAATGTCGATCATGGTCATTATTCATGCACCAGAATTGTCTGTATACTATCAGATAGAGAGTATAGTTCTACTGAAGACAATACTACTGTACTCTTTTGCACCAGGTGAAGGTTAGACCAGAATAACTTTTTTTTTTTTTTTTTTTTTGAAATTCAGTGTTATTCTGTCTGTCATTAAATTAATATAGAAAATCATCTGGCTGGTTATTATTATTATTTTTAAAGTCAAATTCAGTGACAAATAGAGCGGAATGATCAAACATCTGAAGACCTTCATATGAACTTCAAGTTACTTTGTCAAAAAAAACGCCTAGGGTTCATGAATAAACCAAAGCAAAACATTTAGCAATTCTTAAGCTTGGAAATGAACTTTAAAGGAAAGATTAATACATAGTGCAAAGTGACTTTCCTTCATGATGACACAGATATGCACTGAACTAGAACACGGTAATAGTTTTTATTGAATGTGAAAAGTGAGTAACATCTAGCTTCCTTATAGAAGGCGTGAAAAGGTCAGCTGGAAGCTTTATTGATGATAGTTAAAGGAGAAGTTGGCTTTCTGCAATGCTAAATTTGAGTTTATTTGGAGAGAGGAAGCCTGTTTAAAAAAACAAGTCCCATTCCATAGGACAATTGCATTCTAATCCCTCTATGTATTTTTTATATTGTTCTTCCATGCTCTATGCCCTTGGCTCAGAGGAATTATTTTATATCTCTTACAATTTACCTAATACCTGAACTTCACGTCTTACACATTATTAATTTGGTTTTAATGAGTGATACATTCTCATATGTTTCCAGAAAGCAAGAAACACTTTTATATGCATTTCATTTATTAAGCACTGATTTTTATTGTCTTAAACATGTCTTGGAAATAAAAAGCTTATGTAAGTGTAACATTTTAGACTGAAGATTTAGCATCTTAGAGGACTTCATTTTATGGTTCATTATAGCCTTAGTATGAATGTATGCCATTAAGACCACCTGATTATTAACTTCCAGCAGTTGTTTAAAAGAAAGATGCTCTTCAGTGAAAAGAATCATGAGCACTACAAACATCTGATCTAATGGCCATTACTAATTATTATTAATATAGCTAATAATAATTGTCGTATGTGGAGTGATTTTCAATGAAAGTATTTAATGACTCATGGAATGTTTGTCTCTGGCAGTCTTTGTGAGGAAAATATTTTAAATGATGGATGGTTAAATGATGATACACATAAGTCAAGGGACTTCATTATGGTCATAAAATGTGGCATATGGAGAAATGGAAATCAGGAAAGAAAAGTGATTAAGGCATTGGTCTTGTCATTAAGAAGCTAGCGGTCTGGAAATGGTTATTAGCGTGGATTGGGATGCTTAACATCACTGTTTCTGCTCTCTTGCTGCAAAGAGGAAATGATCTTTCCCCCTGTTATTTACCATTATTATATGGGGCTGGGCTCTATTACTGTATTTTAAGCAACAGAATACCAGGATACTTTGACATAAGAATTTTCATCTCCTGGTTTAATTATATATCGGTGCTCCCTCTTCCTTATGCAGAACGCATAAGGAACATGACCCTTTCTCTGGGGTTTTTGATTTTGTGGTAGCAACACCAGCTGCTAATTTCAGGCCTCACCCATCAAAGACAACCATTGTCTCTTGGAGTTTTAGCGGCTCCCCCATGACCATCATCAACAATCCTTGCTACTTGCTGGGTTCCAGATCTGGCCCACGCTCCACTGGTGAAGATCCCCAAGACCAAGCTGTACTACAGGTGTTCTAGGAGAGCAAGAAAAATAAATACTTAAAAAAATTGATTTTCTGTAACTTCATTTCTATTTCCATTTTTAAAGAAAATGAAGAGCTTTAATGATACTGGATTCTGAAGCTGAATGAGGGAAAGAAAAATGAAATCCCATTTTCATTTCAGCGTGTGTTTATTCTCATTAACTTCTTATGAACTATGCTTATTGGTGATAACAGATGGAACTTTGTTATTACAGATTTTCATTTTAGATTGTAGAGATGGGCTTTCACATTGCCCTACATGTCATGCCAGCCTGTAAAAACCACTGATAGATCAAAACCTTCTTTTGTTGAATTTTACTGAGGCTATACTGGCAAAAGCTATTTTGGGCTGTTGAACATCTTAACACCTTACTCTGTAAAATGTATAGTTTTACTCAAGTTTTATTTTATTAGTTTTATATTTGGCAAAATAAATACATAAATAAATAGATAAACAGAATTATCTCAGCCTGGATTGACCCATACGTACGATGTTGTAGTGCTCTAAGTACTAGACACAGGCAGTACACTTGAACCAGAAAAAGAGTAGAGACAGCTTAATATACTGTTTCATAGCGACTGCATTTTGAACTCTATACATAACCTGAAATAAATACAATGCTGAGAACTATTGCTAGTCCAAACAAATTGTCCTGTTTTGCTAGATGCAATGCCAGAGGCAGCTTTGCTGAATTAAATAATCCTATGTCCTGAAAAATCTTTACAGGCTCTAATTTCTCTGGGTAAGATATCACACCACTATCCTATTTCTCCTTCTGGCTGGCCTCATTCAGAAAGAGCTCAGATAGCTCTGCGTGACATTGTATTGTGATATGTAGACAGGTGCAGGGGACAGATGCCTCTTTTTCTCTCTTCTCTTTACACATACTTCAGTCTGTGTCTATCAAAACTATTCAGAATCTCTTCTGAAGCATTCCGGATGTTTAAAGATCATCTTCCCAAAACTGTACATGGTCAAAGTCTTTTACCCAATTTACACTGAAAAGGCAGCATGCCATTCGGAACAAGCCCAGACACATCTACATAGCTGAGATGAAATTTGTGCATTTTCACTGAATGCTGCATCTCCTCTTCATAATCAATTGTGACATTTAAAAAAGCCTAACAATGTTTAAACTTCCCCACTTTCCTGGGTATTTGAGTGGAAGAGCGTGTTGGATTGGGTTGCTACTGAATCTTTCAGCATTAATTTTCAGATCACTTATTGTATGCTTTATCATCCTTCTAATCCTTCTTGACTCCAGACTCTCCTGATCACACTGGCTGATTTGAAACCACTTAGCACGTGCTTGGCACAAGGGACAAGATGGCCCTAAGCCCACTTCCCTGCCATTAAATGCATTTGTCACTCTTTTTTTTATTGATATTTGTGTACTTCTTTTCAAGATAAGATATTTTTTCCTCTCAAAGCATGATTTGCCTACAATTAATTGAAAAATATAAAGCAGACCAAGGTTTATTTAGAGTAGATGACCTTCAGTGGTCCCTTTCAGTTCAAACAATTCTATCATCTCATTGTTTACGTATAGATGGAGGCAATTTCTTTAGAAGGCACATACAAATTCATTGCCGAAATATATTGGCTTATAATAGTCTGCACCACTTTTGCTTTCCTGCTTTTTCTTTCAAAAAGTATATGCCATACACTCATATTCAATATGGACTCTTACCTGTTGTTGGTTCAAGGAGTAGTGTGATAAAGCTAAAATGTATTTCCACTTTTAATTTCAGCAGGAAACATGTTTTTAATACAAATAACTTATTTAAGATTAAAAAAAAAATCTGATTCAGTGGATGAGATTGTTCTCAAAACTACACTGCTACAAGGGATGAGTTTTTAATTACTTGTTGGCATAGATGGATGCAGGTTCACTGATTTTGGAGGAAATAATGTTACAAGTGCCAGATGAGAATCTGATCCACCCAAGTATGCTATGACATTTAGAAAGAAACAAACACTCACAGTGCTCTTCGTAATGTCTTGACAGAGTAGCCAAAATGTTTACCTGAGTTTCCAGGCAGGATAGGCAAAAAGAACTATTTTCCTGTTTGGGAACTAAATAGAGATTACATTAGGATTTCCTGAACAACACATCCTAAATATATTAACAGACATATATCACCACAAAATAAATACAACAGCCAAAAAAAATAAGATTCCCTTCTAGACAGTAACAATTATTTACAACACAATTTCACAGTACTGAAAAACTATCACTCAATAAGTAGCTAAAAAATATTTTACAAGAGATTTAGAGAGGTATAATTCTAGTGCGAATGAAAGAGGGAGATTATGCCAAAATAAGGATTACATAGCAATGCAATGTCAGCCCCAAGTGAAATTTGTAACCATGCTGATTATGGCAAAAAGATCAACTACTGATTGCGGTGGGGCCTAGGACTAACACGGTGTTTAAGCAACTTGACTGTTATATGAAGTCATTTTTTGTTTGCACTACTTTTACTCAGCATTCAGTTTTTGCAGCCACTTTGCAGAACTGAAAATTGTTGATTTTTGCTATCCAGTAAATTGCTGATGAAAAAAGTATATGAACATGTACATGAATCCATCCACAAAGACTAGAGTGTGCATGTTGTTCATGTCAACACTCTACTGTATTTGAAAAATAAAGACTAAATCTCTGTATCAGAATTCATGGCCTCAGACAATATGGAGAAAAAAAGGACTGAGATGAAGTGTTTCGAACTCAGTGAGAGAACACTAGGGCGCCGTGCCCGGGCCGGGCCGGGGCTGGCAGCTCGTGGGCGGGCTGCCTAGCTAGCAGGGGTGGAGCTGGCACCGCCCGCCCCCCCCTTATCTCTCGACCTCAATTTTGACCCCTGGCCGTCAGGCTAAAAAACAGCCCTCGGGAGGAGGGAAGCTAGCTTCCGCCCACACACCGCCTCAGGGCCGAGCAGGGTGTTGCTGCCTGCCCACGGACAACAGGGAGGCTGAGTCAGAGCGTGAGCACAGCCCACGCCGCCCATACAGTACTGCAGCAGCAGCAGCAGCAGCAGCAGCAGCAGCAGCAGCAGCAGCAGCAG
>JANHGO010000041.1:30037434-30074735 GCA_024606505.1 Aquila spilogaster
TGTCCTGGAGATGGCCGAACTCCTGCCTGCCCCTGGGAAGTGGGGAATGGATTCCTGGGTTTGCTTTGCTTGTGTGCACAGCTTTTGCTTTCCCTATTAAACCATCTTTATCGCAGCCCATGAGTTTTCTCACTTTTACCCTTCTGATTCTCTCACCCATCCCACTGTGAGGGAGATGAGTGAGTGGCTGTGTGGGGCTTAGTTGCCGGCTGGGGTTAAACCATGACAGTTAGACAAAATCTCCTAGAGGCATATTCAGCCACCTCTAGGTGACCAACTTAGCCAGGTAATTCAGCTGGCTCATCTCCCTGAGCTCCATCTTACTGGTGAAGAGAGACATGATTTTCCAGAGCAATTCACTGAGCTAAATTTTAGATGCTGAATCTGGAAGACTCTGAATCCCCTGTTGACTATAAACTGTAGGAGTATTAGGCAGGCAAAGTAGCTAAATTAGATCTTTCAACTTCAGTGTTGTGAATATTTCTCATATCTTCAAGTACATCAATGTAATTATTCAAAATCCCGTGCCTTTATGTTCCCAGGATGAGAGGAAATGGCCTCATGTTGCGCCGGGGAGGTTTAGATTGGTTATTAGACAAAAATTCTTCACCAAAAGCATTATCAAGCATTGGCACAGGCTGCCCAGAGAAGTGGTTGTGTCGCCATCCTTGGAGACATGTAGATGTGGCGTGTAGGGACATGGTTTAGTAGTGGACTTGGCAGTGTTAGGTTAATGGTTGGACTCAATGATCTTAAGGGTTTTTTCCAACCTAAATAATTCTGTCTCTGATTCTTTATAACAGGAACCAGAAACCTTGTGCAAAGGTTACCACACCATAAGACTGTCATGGGGCTGGGAATTGGAGCGACAAGGAAAATAATTTGTGAGGACCAATATTTCCCCATGCCTGTCTCCCCTTGAGTCAGATCTTAGAAAAGAAACTTTGTATTTGTTTGCTTTGTTTAAAATTATATCAGGAAGCCCTGCACGATCTTTAAAAACATATCCACAAAACATCAGGTTTCTGTGGTAAAGTCCTACTGGTTCGGTCAGGTAAAAGAAGTTATAGATAATCGCTTATCTGACAGCACCTCAATTTTTTTTTTTTTTTTTTTTTTTTTTTGCAGTAGGCCCAGGGATCAGTTATCAGAGCTTAATCTTTCTGGCAATCAAAGAGTCACAACACATGGCATAAAATTTCAGTGATACTGAATGGGCTGACAGAAAAGCTGACCAGAAGTTATCTGCAACAGTTACAGGAACTTAGCACCTAAGGAAGAATTATGAAAATGAGTAAAAAGTTGCTGCCATTGGCAAATACATTTATCCAGGGATTTGCTACTATTTCAGTGTCTGGGGACAAACTGAGAAGTCTTCCAGTTATAAAGCTTTGTACGTGCCTGACTGCCAGGCATGCTGACTATGGCATAAAACCTATCTATGGATGTTTTTTCCCAAGTTGTCATAAAGCCTGAAGACAGCACTTTTCCAGATGATGGTGCTTATGCCCTACAGGAGGCATCCATCATACCATAATAAGCTCTTCCTGCCTGATTTATTTCTTATTCATCTGGCAATTCATTCAATGTAAACTTCTAAAGTTTAGTAAACAAGTTATTATCTTCTAGACTGTCATGGCAAATATGTTTCACCGTCCTGGACAATTAGTTGATTTGGACAGTATTCAGGATAGTGGCCTTAAACATCCAAGGTACTATGTCTTACGAATATATTTTCTGTTTCCCTAAACCTCAGAAGTCTATCAGAATTAGTATTTTCTTCTAGCAGCTTTCTTCATGTTTGCTACAAATTTCTCTCATGTATTTCCTAAATTTCATACACAAATCATTAATGCAACAACATCATTGTGAAGCATATATTTGTCTCTGCTGTAGCAAGCACTGCAGGTTTCCACCCACCCCAGAGCATATCCAGCAGAGAAGAATTCATACAGCCACAGGATAAATCATATTTCCTGCAGAGCAGTCTCTGCAACACAAAACTTCTTTAAAAACATCAGCAGATGAATAACTTGCGGCTTTGCTCTGAAAAAGCCCACAGTAACTGCGGCAACATGCAACCTGGGCTATAAAAGTGCTGTATTCCAGTACTTCCGTGTGTTCCAAGGGCTTTCCTAAATACTCCAGGGGAAAATGATGTGGGATACTAATATGGTGGTATTTCCTCATCAAAGTTGTTCAGTGTCTTCAAAAGGTGGTACATAATTTTCCCAAAGCAGACAGAGACAGAATCTGAATAAGAATTCAGGTCTCTTGATTTCCCTTGTTTCATCTTAATTACAGAATTTTTTTTTTCCACTTCTTTATGTAAGAACTGATGTGACGATCTCATGCCAACACTAGTGAGAATTTTCCAGAATATACACAAGTAGCAGAACTAATAAAACGTGACTTCAGGTGGAATTATGTCAGGAGTTACTTGATTTTCCCATCCTGATTACAATTTCCCCAGCTTTCCCAGCACCTTCTTTCTCTGTTACATTACCAGTCCCTGACTATCCCTGCTCCCCTGCAACACCCCTTGGGCAGTGGCACAGCAAATGCCATAAGAGGCTCTGAGATAAGTATATGTTCATAGGTCAGCATATATAAATGTATTGACTGGCTAGATCATGGACAAAAAAAATATCTAAGCATTGAGCTCCTTTTGCAATTTTTCTCTCATTGCAGTCATTTTGAGAGGTAAAAAAATTGAGGTAAATGGTCATGAACTTGCATCTTGCTTCTCAGCTGTGCTTTTCCCCCAGACTTAAATATGTGCGAGCTCTCCACTTCGAGAGTGAATAATTCTAGGGAGAAGACTGACACTGAACAGGCAGTGCAATTGCACAAGTTACATTTCCTTATGCAATGCAGTGCACAGTAGCAAATCCTTGATTAGTCTGTCCATCCCCTGTAGCTATTCTTATCCTTTTTTTTTTTTTTCGTGTCAAATTCAAAGAATTGGTCATTATGAGCTACATTGCACTAAAAGTCAGGCAAGGAACATCCATTTTCCTTTATTCTACTTTTCACCACTCATTTCCAAGACGTTTGCCTTACTGAGTTTTAAGAGGCAACTTCCAGGCAACTTCTAGTAAGCAAGGAGGAAATCTGAAAGAGTGTAATTATCTCCATTCCTACTCTGTAAGAATATGCCTTAATGTTAGTTTAGGAGTGTTTGGGTGGGGAGGGGTTCAGTTTTAGATTATTTTTTGGCAAATATCTGTGAATTGCACAGCTCAGTGCAGATCCTGAAATAGTTCAGACCCACTGTTTTACACTAGTCCCAGTTCCTATTGCAGACACTGCCACTTCTCCCTGAAGTTCTCACTTATCACATCAGTTTGGCTTTTGGCAGGTTTTAGCTGCTGCCAAACAGTCACTGAGAACTACTTTCAAGTGTGGGGCTGATGTCTAACTGAGAGCATTCAGGAAAGCAATTGATGCAAGGCGTTGAATCTTTGTTATGTCAGTGTCAAGACATAATTCTCATATATATTACAGTGGAAAACCAGAACTAAAGGAGAAAAAATTAGGAAGAAGTCAAGATTTGGAAAATCTGAGGTTCTTGTACACAAGCAATTTTGTATGTGAGGGGCTAGAATTACCCATTAAATTGTGTACTTGCCTAACAGTACAAAGAAAAACTAGCTGGAGCTCAAAGAAAAATCCAGCCAGACTGCTTGAGGTCAGCACTAGAATGTAAATAGTGAGAAAGAGGGGATAAAGAATGAATGAAGATACCAAATTGGATCTGACTCTTGGTGTAGGAACTTCTTACTTAAAGAAAGAATTAGTGCATTCAGTACGTTTAACAAGGTAATGTTAAGAATTGTCAAGGAAAAAGAAGAAAGTCAGAAAACGCAAGCAGTGTCCAGATACAGAAGCTATTTAAAATGAACACAAACAAATAAATTCCTGTACACAAGAGCTGATCTGTTTTGCAAAGAAATGTCCTGAAGACATAATGCAGACCACGAGCTATAAATAATATTTAACTGTTGCAAAGACCATTTATACAAACACACGTGTCCTAGTGGAATTTCACCCTCAGTGCCAAGAAGGAGACCTTTAGACAGAAGAAGGATCAGATTCTTGTCCATGTTCCCACTGGAGGAGGAAGATGCTGCAGCATCATACTGCAGTGTCCAGAAGAGGCAGCATCACTGTATATGGGGATGCAACTGCATCCCCAAAGCCAAGGTCTGTATCAGCCATGGCTCAACAGGGCAGCTCTTCTCTACGCTAGGTTGGCCTGACCTTGCAAGTAAGTCTTGGCCATATTGAGTTATGACAATGCAAGCCTTTTCTAGGCAAACATGGTCTTTCTCTTTTCTCTCTCCTTGAGTTGTCCCAAACCCCAGCAAGTATATTACGGCATTGGAGAGCAAAGCTAATGCACTCTCTTTCAGCAACTTTATTACTTCAGACTCAGTGCTGTACTGGACAAGGTTACACAAATTCCAGTTCAGAGCAAGCTACAGCAGATGTAGTTTTTCTGGATTTTAGTAAGGCTTTTGATACTGTCCCTCACCGCATCCTTCTGGACAAGTTGTCCAACTGTGGGATAAGCGGGTTCATGGTGTGCTGGATGAAGAACTGGCTGAAAGGCAGAGCTCAAAGGGTTGCAGTGAATGGGACTACGTCTGGCTGGCAACTGTTCACCAGCACTGTTCCTCAGGGTTCAATTCTAGGGCCAGTTCTGTTCAATATATTTATCAACCATCTCGATGCAGGAGTTGAATGTACTATTAGCAAGTTTGCTGATGAAACCAAACTGGGAGGTGCTGTTGACTCTCTTGAGGGACAAGAGGCCTTGCAGAGGGGTCTAGATAGTTTGGAGCATTAGGCTAGGATTAATGGGATGAAATGTAACAAATCCAAATGCCGGATTCTGCACCTAGGACAGAGTAATGCTGAGCACAAGTATAAATTGGGAGAGGAGTGGCTGGAGAGCAGCCCTGCAGAAAGGGATCTGGGGGTGCTGGTCGGCAGCGGGGTCAACACGGGTCAGCTGTGTGTGTCCTGGCAGCCAAGAGGGCAAATCCCATCCTGGGGTGCATCGACCACAGCACAACCAGCCGGTCAAAAGAGGGGATTATCCCGCTGTATTCAGCGCTGGTGCAGCCTCACCTGGAGCACTGCCTGCAGTTCTGGGCCCCACAATTGCAGAAGGATGTGAAGGTCCTTGGATGCGTCCAGAGGAGGGCAACAAAACTGGTGAAAGGGCTGGAAGGCATGTCCTGTGAGGAGCAGCTAAGGACTCTGGGTTTGTCTAGTTTGCAGAAAAGGAGGTTGAAGGGTGACGTTGAGGAAGAAGTGAAGAGGGAGGTGCTGATCTCTTCTCCATGGTATCTAGCGATCTGACACGTGGGAATGGCTCAAAGCTGCCTCAGGGGAGGTTCAGACTAGACATTAGGAAATGTTTCTTTACTGAGAGGGTGGTCAAACACTGGACCAGGCTTCCTAGAGAGGTGGTCGATACCCCAAGCCTTTGGGTACCCCCAAAACATTACCCCCAACATTACCCAGTCAGTGTTTAAGAGGCATTTGGACAATGTCCTTAATAACATGCTTTAACTTTTGGTCAGCCCTGAAGTGGTCAGGCAGTTGGACTAGATGATCATTGTAGGTCCCTTCTAACCGGAACTATTCTGTTCTAGACAAGAGACACGTACCAAAGCACCTTGCAAAGGATGCTTGTCCACTCTGCAGAAGTGAATATGAGAACAACACAGATTAAAAAGTTCTCTGTGTAAAAATATTTGAAAAGCAATAGAACAGCGCATCACAATTCTTGCCCTTATCTGATACTGACCCAATGGATGTGAGGTAATCCACTTCTAAAAGCAGTCAGTCACTAAAAGGGATTTTATGTTAATGTCTTGGGAATGTAAAAAGATAAGGTTGAAAATAAAAAAAAAAAAAAAGAAATGATGGGAGCATGAGGATAAACTCTTAAACAGATCAGAGGCTATGGGTATGATGATCAAGGACATGATTTGAACAGATGATCTAGCAAATCAGAATGTTTAACAACACAGACACAGAAACAGTATGTAACTTGACATTTAAAAAAATGTCTACATCTGTCACAACCCATGCTGGACAGACCAGGGAGGGGTCATGGTGAGTTTGGAATTCCCTTGGGCTAAATTAAGGTGAAGCGACACCAAATGATCAGTTGAACCTTTTATTTATGGCAGAAGCAGCCTGAACTTGGAAGGTGTAACGGTAGGTGGTGGGGTCTCTCACAACAGGGATTGGCATGAAACTACCCCAGCAAGCCGTGTAACCCGTGGTGACCATATACATCAAATCAGGGAAGAAAATAAGGAGAGCCCTCCCTTTGAGTCATGAGGTTCAGAGTGGACCCCCTTGCTTTCTAGACTCCTTCTCAGAGAAGAGCCCAGGGGCAGCTGGATCCAATCCTAGTCCCAGACTTGGTCAACGGTTTTTGTCTAAAGGGATGAGGTGTAGGGATCATGGAAAAGGAGAGAGAAAGAGAGCGAGACAGAGAGAGAAAGAGGAAAAGAAAAGAGAAGGATTTCACCGGTCCTGGGTCCAGCATTGGTCCCGCCAGCTGAGGGGTGCAGTCAGCCGAGGGGTCCAGTTCTGGAGGGCGCGCTCACCTGGGGCTTCAGTTCATGCCCTTTTATCATCTCCTTGCCCCTCCTTCGGGCGTGCACTCAAACTCATTAGGCTAATTAGGTGTCACGTGCAGTTTGTGCTTTCAGAACCTTCAGGAAATGGGTCCGTGGGCTTGGGGGTCGTCTGGGGAGTAACTTCACCCTCCCTGCAGACACGACCATTGTTTGATCTTTGGCCATGCATGGTGAGCTGCCCAGCTCAGCACGTCAGAGCAAAGAACTGCGCATCCTCTGGCATGGCCCAGCTTCTGTGTCCTGTTGCTGATGTCCTGTGCTGATCTGCTTCTTCTCACTTGTGGTTCGTTACTGTGCAGAACTTGCCCCACCACAAAGTTTGAGACATTAACTCTTTCAGTCTCTCACGACATCCCACTACTCACATGGCAAATATTCAGTTGATTAACTTGAAGAATAATTAGAACAAAGTAAAAATTTATTTCACTCTGCTTGAATCTGTATTGCAGTAGGTAGAACTTTTCAGTCTCCCAATAACGTGGCTTTTGAAATAGCTTCCCTCTGTTTAATGAGTAACTAATCTTTTGCATTTGCTTCCAAATTTCTTCCTGGGTTTTCTATGACACATTCCTTCAATATGATTTTCACCTCCAAAGCACTGAAGTTCTTAGAAACCCGTATGGTGTGATTTATGTCTCAAGGCTGCAAGCAACATTGAGAGAAATATCTAGTATTAATAAGACAATCATGTTCAGCAGGTTAATGGCTCAGACAGAAACACAGCTGAGTGCTTTGATACAGAAATCCACTGTATTTCATGTTCTCCTGATTGTTAATAATCAGATGCAGCCTCGGTTTGTGAATTTTGTGATTTAGTGTTCAAACCTAGAGGAAGAAACATATCTACAAGGAGAAATTCGTGAACCTATCTTTCCTCTTGGGTGTAGTATAGGGCATTTTTAATTTTTTGTAAAGCTATTGTCTTCTGATTTTATGTGTAGAATTGCTTTGTCCTCAGTGAAAACGATGTCTTTTCCATATCATCTGCAGTTCTGATCACAAGAATCATGAAGTAGTAGTGAAATGAGTGTAATATACATTTTCTTGCACAAAGATTCCAGGAGTTGTACCCTGTCATCTTGCTCTGCAGATGCAGTTTTTATCCCCCTATTATAAAGTGCATATGCTCCCTCTGTGTATTCTGGATATAATCTAAAGCCCACTGAAATGGAAAAACTCTCACTTGGCTTCAGACAGGTCCTGTATCTATAAAGAGAAAAGCAACTACAAAGGAAAATGGCTTTATATGCTCATTTTTGTGCAGATTTAAAAAGTCCACAGTTGTAGATTGTATCTCCATTTTCAAATGTAGGTGTGGGTTTCAAATTAAAATTATATGTGCTGCCCTGTTTTATTTACGTGGTGAACCTATTAGCTGTTGCTGGTTTGAGCAAAGGTATGTGGAATGGAAAAGACTGCAAAATCTGTTTACAGAAACTGCTCCTTTGCTAGTACAGACTGAAAACCTTTGCCCATCACTGCAGGTTTATTGGTACAAACTGCTTGGCTGTGCCCTCGCTCAGGCACAGACTCTGAAATACCTGTGCGTTCCTGTGAGTTGGCTTCACTAGCAGAAATTACATGGTTGGCTATCATTCAAGATGTACACCATTCAAAGTTGGTCTCCTCTGCAGGTCTTCACTAATAGTGTGGAAAATGCACTAAAAGGTGAAGAATTTTTCCCTGGAAGGTCTACCACAGATTAAATCCTCCAGGATGGAGGCTGACCACCAAACTGCTGTGTTTGGGCCTCAGTCCACTGTGGTTTTAGCTATTATATTCTCCAGATCTCAGCAGGTTCCAGTGACCAACTCTTGCTGATCAGCAGCCTGTTTTGGGTAGAAACTCGGGATGCTACTTTTGCATGGAACTGGGATGCTGCCCCCCATCCCACAAGGGTCTCATGCCCAGAAATGACCGTATAGTCTGGACAGCAGTTTTACTGAATCTCCAAGTCTCTGGATGCTTTGGTTTTCCACTTCAGCTCTGAATGGCTGAAATAGAGAGGACAGAAAGATTTTGCTCTGAACAAAGCTCTTCCTTACTTTAAAAGTATCAGTAAAGATGTACAGATCTGGACAAAAATAATAAACTCCTTGCCTGCAGTTGCCTGCCTTAATTTCCTCACTGCTGTGAAGTCTTCAGTGGCTGTGACCACAATCCAACAATCAGTCTTTAATTTTGCCTTATGGAAGTGGCTACTCCTCCAAATCATGGATGCTATCTCCTTCTCATAGTACTCAGCTTTTCTCTGCTAACCTTATAATGAGATAGAAGCCTAAACTGTAAAAATATCCATATATTCCTCTGTCCTAGGTATGTTTTTTCATTTATTTGTGAGTAATTCTGAGCTTTCTTTTCACTGTTCAACCTCAGAATTTTTTAAGATCTAATATATATGTAACACATTTCCTTGTGCTTTAATGAGGGGATTTTTCCACTCTGCATTTCTTTTAGATGGACTCAGCTTTCTTATTTTTACATAGACTTCACCCAATTTATTGTCCCAGAGTGCTCCTGAGGAGTTATTATGACTTAATACTCTCATATTACCCCGGTCTTAGAGACATCACATAGTCATGACGGAAAACGATGGGTTGCTACAAGGTCTGTTCAGGCATGTAAACCATGAATTTCCCCAAATTATTGGCATTAGAGGTATATTTTATAAAGCTTTCCACGGGTATGATAAACCTAGAATAGTACTTTTGGAAGCTTTTTGGTTAAAATACATCTTTAGATGCAGCCAAAAGAAGTTGAATGATTTACAGCGGTTTGGGATCTGAGTGACAAATGATGGAATGGAAAGATTTAAGTGCAGTGTCCTGCAAACGATTGTCTTTTCTAGTTCCCAGCTAGGAGTATAGCTGATGTTTTGTTTTGGCTTTAGTGTGGCATTTAGAGCAGGTAATAAACAGAAACATAGTTTAATGAAAGCAAACTTTCACCATGCTGATCTACTATATTACACTTTTTTTAGTAAAGCTGTATCTCCTCAGATGCTCACAGGTGCTTTCCAGACTATCTACCCTAACTTATAGTATTAGTAGTTTGTGCAAATTAGCTTTAGAGGGTAAAATATAGCACATATTTTTCCAGAACAGAACAGTATTGACCTTGGATAGCTTTCAGACTCAACACATTGATGGCACAGTGCCACAGACAATCATCCTCCTCTAAAGCGAGGGGACACTGGGAAACTTGGAAAAATGCCTTCACAGAGGGATGCATAAACTGGAGTGGTATCTATGGAGGTTTTACCTCTTTTAAATTCCTGTTTTCTCAAAAATATGAAACCCACTCTGCCTTAAAAATCCACAAGAGAGTTTAAAAAAACACACCAACAACCACACCTCCAGAAAAACAACCTAGAGAAAGATACAGTGGCAAATAGGAAAAATGTACAATTTCAGATAAAAATACAGTAAAGGCTGGATTTTGATGGGTCCCTGCTAACAGTTTGCCTTCCTGCTTCTCTTGGTCCACTTTCTTAGTGTGCTTGAGGACTGCACCTGCAATTTGGATTACAGTAACAGCAGAGATCCCTAGTCATGGAAGTACAATCCCATTTTTTGGGTGGTATTTTGTAGTCACATACCTACATGACCACCAATGCTGGTACTCCTGCAGTGCAGAAACCAATTCGCACTACAAGGTATTTGTGTATATCCTATCCACCACCACAGCAGCTGCCTCAATTCCTGGGCATGTAGCAGAGCTACTAATGCATGGGCAAACTGCAAGACTGGACACTACACTTCATACTGCCCTTAGGAAGGGGCCCCCTAAATGAATAGCTTCTATTCCCCTACAAAACTTCAGTTCAGGTTTCAACTGAGTGAATCTAGGCTACTCGTCCTTTAGGACACAGGCAAGTATGCTGTCCGACACTCTAATGAAAAAGTACTTCGATCAAATTATATTTAACAGACTAACAATAAAAGGTCAGGTAAGCCTGTCTTTCATACAAAAGGGTAACAACAGCTCCCCTGGGAGCTGATGGCTCTTCAGATAGTTAGGACAGAGCTACTTCACCCAAGAAGTCTTCCCAGCTATATCTTTAACTGAACCTGGTAGTTCTTCTTACCAGTTCCTAGATCTAGCGATACATCCTACATGTTCAGACTTCACTTCAGGGCAATACCAGAACATCCACCCTTCTCCCTTTCCCCATGCTTCGGTTTCCAAACCAAAGAAGCCCAGACCCAAAAGACAAACAAGAATTATCATCCTCCAGCAAGGCTTCAAACTGGACAGCATCCCAGGGCATGCCCCAGTGTGTCTCCCAGGTATCCCTGATATAGACCGACTTTTGGAGCACTTCTTCAAGAGAAATGAGATGAAGGAGGTCATGCTGTGCCTCACCTAACTCCCTCACCCTGGGCTGGGACACAGATAGTTAAAGTCCTGAGTTGGAAATCGTGCCCTTTGGCCATTTCATTAAAGACCTGAGCCAGCTGCTTTCCTGATCCTTAAAGAGTCTATATACTCCATTACAGTGAACTGAATATCTCCTAATGAGAAATGTTGTATTTGCACTTTGACTATAAAAGGTCACAGCTGATAACTTTGACAGCCTCTGCTATTCTGCCATTAAATCTCATTGAAGATTGATCTACATTGAAGATAAGAAAGTTTCTAATCAAACTCCTGGGTTGGGGGTGTGTGTATGTGTGTGTGTTGTTTTTTTCTTTTTGGCTTTTTTTGTTTTGTTTCTGTTTTGTTTTGGGGTTTTTGTTTGTTTGTTTTGTTTTGTTTTGTTTTGTTTTGCTTTTTTATCAGGGAACCTGTTGCCAAGAATAATTCATTTATCATGAGACCTTTAGAGTGGTGTCTCATTTCTAGTCCCTGCCAATCTGAATAAGTCATCCAGCAACTCACTTGGAACATGAATCAAGGGGCAATAGGCACTGTAGTGGTGCTGTGAGGAAAAGAAAAATGTATTGGGCATGCCCAGTGGATGTCTTTCATGCAACTGTGAACAAACAAATCAGGCAAGACACTTGATTAAACAGCGTAAGTGTGCACTGCAAAGCAAATTATGATAAATTGCTAATATTGATTACTTTTAACCAGAAGGATGAGATTGTCTGGTGTTTAAATTTAGGAATGCAGCCAAAAGATACCTTGACCTCACCTCTGCACTGGGAACCAATACAAAATTAATTGGAGCTGTCACTCAGGTAGAATTCACAATTATGTGATAGTTGATTTATTAATTTAAGAGCTAGCTACAAACCAGATGCGTTCTCCACTGGTACGTGATTTTTGCAGCTTAGTTTGTTAATGCAGAAAAATCTCCAACATGTTGATAGTCTTTGTTTAGTGCCTGTTATATAATACATTTTCATTTGAATTAGTGCACTTCTGATCAGCAATAAACAGTTTTAGCTTGTTTTTGTGATTACATTTTCCCTTTTTTTTAATTTTGCTTTTATTTTGCTAAGTAGCTTGTACTGCTGAATTCATAAGCACATAATCAACTGGGACTTGGAGTGCTTCCGCAGTACGGCATTTGCAACAGTCATCTGAAGTTGCAAATACTGTGTTTGCTGGTACTGTCAATTGTATATTTTGCACTCTAAACTAAAGCATATACTGTCTGACCTGAATTCTCAGGAGTGTTGAGCTGCTCTGTTTCTTTTCTGATTTTGTTCCAAAAAACCTGATCTGTTGTAACTACTGGTTATCTGCTTGTTCAGTGTAGACACAGAGACTTCAGTGTAGGTGGCAGAGCTTAGTCTTATAGATCTTTTCCCTGTGCATATATGTATGTATACACACCTAATGTTGTGTCTAAGGGCAAATTCTAAACATTTTTATTTCGTTAACAAGTCATCTTTTTTTTTTTTTTCCCAAAGTAATTTCAGTCTTTGATTGATGTCTGTCTTTTCTTCTGTATTCATGCAGATATATACATTTTATCTGGAATTAATGCAAAGTTTAGATAATTTTTTTCTAGATTCATAAAACTACTTATGCATGAATAAATATCACAAAGAGAGAGCCTAACAAAATCAAAGGCAGAGAACCTCTTTTCTGATAGACAGGATCTTAGATATTTAAATAAAGGCTTCTTAAATATGTCTCCTTTTTTTTTTTTTTTTTTTTTTTTTTTGGCATGACGTGTTGTGTTGACATGATGATATATATCTTGCTCCACAGAGCATCCATAGGGCATTTTATTATGTGCTCAGCACCAGAATAATAGGACTGTACTGCTGCCATGCGTGGAGTACAGCTGTTGAGTATAGGCAATGGCCCATACCAGATCATACAGCCATGCCCACAGATATCAGAGTTACATTGAAAGGAAGACTCTAGTACACACTGGAATCAGGGTATCTTGATTTCAGTCCTGTGTTTCAAGTCACATGCCTGAAACACTGAATCCTGTGTTTTGGAGAACCTGATGTGACCTCAGTTTCAGGAATTAGACTGGGGATCTTCTGGGTCACTGCACCTGCTGCCAGTGTCTTCTCCGCAACTTCATCTTAGGTATTTATGCACTGTCTTATGTGCTTCTCATTGAAATAATGGTAGGCTACAAAGAGCATTGTGGAATGAAACCTCTGGGGCCTCCTGAAGAAAAAAAATAAGGTGAAACACTATAGAGTACAATGCACTAAAATACTGTAATGCCACGGCTCCACAGCAGAGTGTAGAGGTTCTGCCTTCAGGCCAAGAGAAGTTCTGGATCTCCCCCAACCACATTTTTTCCCCATGATCTTAGAAAAAGAAACTAAAAAACACCCCCAACCCAGCATTGAAATAAATGCATGCATAGGAGATCCTACCCTAAAACTCAGTTAAATAAAAATGTATAACTAAATGTAAAAGACTAGCTGGCAAAAACTATATCAAAGGAACATTAAATAAATAGTAATTATTTTCGACCTTCTTTTCCTTCTGTTCAACTCATTCTAGTGCTATAATGTACAACCATCTCTCTATAACGTAGCATTTTGCATAGTTTAGTACCTGAACATTAAAAAAGCGCCAATAAAGATAATGTTACATCTAAAAACCTACACAATTTCTGGCCCTTTTTCTGCTAATGTACCTCCCCTATTAAAATGTATCATATATGTGTGTGCACAAATATAATTCAGATTTTCAAAACATATCTCCTGACCTTTTAATATGGGGGTGGTGGGTTTTTTTCTTAGTCTTTTTTACCCATCTCTTTCCCTTGATCCCCTTTTCTTTCCTCAGTGGTGGGTCTACTAAAAGTAAAGCTTGGCAATTATATTGCTAAAAGTTCTATTAATGCAGTATTCAACCCTGTTCTACTGATAATTTTAAGGTTCAATCTCCTGAGAATTGTCAGGGTTAGAAATAGGCTTTCTGTTTCATTAGAAAGCTGGGAATTTCAGCTTTTCAGATACATCAAGTGTTATGCAGCATTTATTTAGCAACCTGGCAGATGATGAAATATTGAACCTTAAAACAGGAGTGACATTTTGATTTATATTAAAAAGGACTGATCCTTCTCTGTTTCCCATTCTTCACCAGTATCTTTCTGTTGACATAAGAAGCATTAATTTTCTATTTACACCAGAAAGATAGCATAGAATCACCAAAATGGTTTTAAATGTTTTCTACAGTTTTTTAAAAAAATCAATGCCTTTTTTTTCTTTCTTATTGACAGTATAGTTAGATGTATGATGTCAAGGTAACCTGGATTTTACAGGCATAGAAATACAAATTATGGTGCCAATACATTTTTTAAAGACTCAATAAAAAAAAATCTAAAATAGCTTTTCTATAAAACGTGAGGTTTAAGCAAAACACAGGATGGAGTTATAAAGCTTTTATTGGAAGAAGTTTGGTCTGGCCAGCGTAATTCACTTGGCCATTTCAAATTTGCTGTAATAAAACTTTATGTCGTCACATAACATTGTCTTCTGTATAGAGAGCCAAATCTGTGAAAACAGTTTAAGATGCAAGCTATTCTTGATGAAGGATTATAGGCATTATATATCTGTAAACTGGTATGTGTTGTTTTATTATTGTAGCTATTAATTGTGTGAGGAATTCAATCTTAGATCAAGGCAACAGTTTGCTGTTTAGAAGATTTTTTCCTAAATTCATATAACCCAAGGTACTCTTGAGCTACTTTGAAGATTGAATACTCATATTCCCCTATTTGCAAATGGGATGGACAGAAAAATCAGGTCTGATACTAAAAGGGAGGAAAAAGTACTTGGAGACAGCCCTCCAGTTCAGTTCCAGCTCTCTTGTGGAGTTAATCTGATGTTGTCATCATTGGACAAGCGACTTCACCTTCATAGATTTATGTTTGTCCTCCTGTCTAAGTCTCTTTAATCTGTCCAAGTTTTCATAAAGCTCAAGGGCTCATTGTCCGCTGGGGTCTTTACCACCACAGTTAATAAAAAAATTGTTCACGTTGTCATTATGAATGTGAAATAGTGAGCAAGATATATAGCCTGTACAGCAGGATAAAATTTACTGCAGTAGGACAAAACTCATTTATGGTGGATGTCTCACATCTTGGCTTGATTAAATACTTTTTAAAAAGAACAATGATTTCATATTGATTCGCTGTTTGCAAACATAATTATACAAGTATCTGGGAAGAATCAGATGCAAAAGAAAGGATTCTGATAACTCTGAGGGAAAGATATATAAGATGAACTATCTACATTGTTAGAAGCAGAGATGTGAATTCAAGTTCCCATTTCAGTAATGTTAACATTAATAGACTTCAGCAAACTCACTCCTGCTCTGCCCAAACAAACAAGTGAATACAATTCTGGCCTTTCATACTGTGTTTCAGCCTGTCGTAGATATCTTTTATGAATCCAGGTCATCTGTGATAGCAGCTTATCTGACATCTAAATCTTTGCTGTTGTTGTTATCTTCAAGGCTAAATAATGCCTTCCACCAGCTCTGTCTCTTTTGATTCTTGTTCATCTTCAATTTGTTTGTTTTTTAAATCTTCCTGTTGCGCAGAAAATTGTGTAGCTGATGAGATCTGGTATGTGTCGTCGTCTGTGAGCACGCAGCAGAACCAGTGAACAATGGCAGACTCCAGAGCAAGTGGCATAATACAGTTTTAGCACATAACTTTGAATTACTTTGTCAAAAATCGATTTGAGAAAGTCAGCCACAGTATGAGTTCTAGATAGTTTTGAAACATTAAATCATTTTCACACTCTGTTATATACAGCTATAGATATGGTCTTCTACCAGTGGCATTTAACAAACATTAAGAGGCAGTTCATCCCCTGGAACAATTGCAATGAAGGGTCATTTGGGCCAAAATATCGAAACAGGTCTCATTCATCTAGCATTATAATTGCATGTTTATACTCCTTTCTTATAATCTCTCGAGCACAGAGAGATCTTGGAAAAAAATAATTGAAATCTGTAGAAGCACAATGCTGAACTGAATAATACTGGTGTAAAAGCCATCTAATGAAGGGGAGGGTCAGGGCCATTCAAGGAGGCTATGAACATTTTTAGCAGTGAAAACTCAGTGCTCTTTAAGGAAAGAGGCAATCATCAGAAATGGCAGAGCTCTTGAGAAATGTTTACTTGTAACCATTTCATGTGGGTTTTTGCAATTATATGTTATAATATACGGCAAGGTCTCTGCCCTGAGAAGGTCTAAGCCATCTGCTTTTCCTGTGTTGACTGCTCCTGGAAACTTCTGAACTGTCTCCTCCAGCAGCCGTTACCAGGGACAAGTGTGTACAGGCTGACCTTCAGCTGTGCATCATTCACTATTTCCTCTCCCATTTTTAGCCTTCCCACTTGCTGAAGTACCGGAGATCATCTGGATACTCCAGGCAGATTGCAACCAAAGAGGAGAGCTTGTACTTAGTGGATAGTCAGAGCCTAGGCGGAAATACTGGCAATGTCGTCGCTCAGAATTGCCATTTTCCATGTTTTGGAGGAAACGTTGTAGGATAAATGACTTTGATGAAGAGCAGGTATTGCATGTTGTCACATTACTTGAGAGTATTCTGCTCGTGTTTACAAAATGGAGTCTCACTATAGGTGCTGTGGTACGACGCCTCTTGTGGGTCTCGCAGTATTGGATCCCTTTCCCTTCTGAGAGTCTAAGAATGGTTGATTTTAGGTAAGTGGTCAAATATAGAGACCATTAGGGTTAATTAAATACTCATGCAAGACTTAGTGTGAAATATTCTGAGCACTCACCATGTATTTTGTGGATTTTATTTGAGCTATTTGAATTATTGCAATGTATTTGGAGTGAAGGACTGGTGCTTAAGGCTTCACAGAGTCCAATACGTTCTGACCAGGTTCTTTCAGATATTGTACACATGGTGGGTGAAATGTTTAACGTCAAATATATTTATTTAAAGATAGTTGATGTTACACAGGATTTCTGATTTAGCAGTGTGATACAAAATGTGTTGCATAATATAATGCAAATGTAAGTTACACTTAGCAAAATATATATAGCAATTGCAAAACAGAGTTTGATCATAATACCACTGTGACTCCCATTACCGGTCTCTATTATCTACTCACCGTTACAGTGCTGGGTGTCCCCAGTCACCAGGAAGGAATATGTGGGTTGAAGCCAGCCCAAGCTTGCCGTTCTCCCTGAAATACCCCTGCCAGTTTTTCAGCCTCCATATCCTACTCTGGGCTGAGCCACATACTCACTCCCCCTGTGTTGGTCTGGCTACTTCATGGAGACATTCACTTTTAATGAACTCAAGGAGAACCACCACCAGTTGACCCGCTCAACTGCTGACAGATGTCCACCTAAAACAAAGGCCACCCTCTAGTCCCCCCCATGCTGACACAAAGCCAGCCTCTTCGCAACAGCGGTGGTCAGCCACGGCCCGCGCCATTCCCCAGCCTTCAGAGGCACATCGTCCTGGGCCACCTCCACCGAGACCTCCTCCACCACAGGGCTTTATTGGTCACTCCCAAGAACTGAAAGAAAGAAATGGATAAAGCCCTTCCTTACCACCTTTCAGTGAGATCATTTCATATAGTCTTGAGAACTGTCCTGTAGGCTTGGACTGAACAAACAGAAATAACAGTAGCAGTAACTGCTGTATAGCAGCTATTTGTCCTGGGATCCCAAAGTGTTTTACAAAGATTGCAAAAATCCCTATTTCCGTGGTCTGTCCTGCATTGTGCTGTTCAGAGGTGTCAGTACTTTGGCTTGAAAATGTGGATAATGATCTCATGCCCTAGTAATGGGCATTCCTATTACTAAAATTTTGACACTGATCAGTAAAAGTTTGACAACTGGTGGATCTGGATTTTTTTTTTTTAAGGTTATATGTTTTTAATGGGAAGCATCATCAAGATAAAATGTGAATGTATTAGCCAAATTTTATTTGAAACTTTATTTATTTATGAGTAAGTTTGTATTCAGTTGTAACTTCTTGATAAGACCAAAATAAACACTGGAGGCTTCACAATAATTTTGTTGTAGGACTTTAGTAATTTAAAAGAACAATTTATAAGAGCTTGAAGACCACTGTTGTAACTCTGCTCAGTATCAGTAAAATAGAAAACCTCTTTAGAGATATCTTCAAATGGCTTATTTTTACTAATTGAAAAATAGAGATTAGTAGCTTATCTATTTACTCTTAGATGAAGGAGATTGTGTGCAAAATTATGAGATCCACCAGAGACAACTTGACCTGTGATTCTACAAAGTGCCTTTACATGCAAGATTTCTAATACTGTAGGAAAATAAATTTAAAAAAAACTTAATAAAAAGACGAGAAAACCTATGCTGTGAGTCTTTAGCACTAATAAATGTACTACTTCAGAGAGTATCTTCTGGGGACCTGCTGACAGTTTTCATGTGAGATAATTGCAGATCAAAATGTATTCTGCTGTTAACTTCAGCAGAGGGATTTTCTGTTTATTGATGCAGCTGGTAACATAGTCGTAATAGAAGGTTATATGAGATTTCTCACTTTAACTTTCTATTTTCAGTTATTATTTATTTTCTCAAATGCTGTTTGCATGAGCTTGAATTTCTCCACCCTGGACATCTGCTATGAACTTTTTATCTGCAGAAATCTCAGTTTATCAGGCTCAGTAGAAATCTGATGCAGTTCATGATGTATTTTTTTTTCAATTATGTCTCAGTTGGGTATGGTCCTTTCCAAAATGTAGAGAACATGCAGGGAAACCCCTCCGTTAGGCTGCAACAGGGTATTTGCCAATCCTGTGCTCATTATCCTATGTCCTGCCTTTAGGGTGGCAGCATGGAAAAAGAATCAAATAGGATACGAATGCAGAAGAAAATCTAGAATTGAAGCCAAACATGTGGCCCACACAGATGTAGATGCAGCCAGGGTTGAGACAGGATGCCTGACTGAAAATTTTAGTTATGATTTATGGAAGCGCTGATCATTCACAACTGCTGCTGAAGTTAATGGGATTGCTGCCGTGAATGTATAAAGCTCTAAACAGAGTGGAATATCCTAAAACCAAACAAAATCTAGGTAAAGAACATAAATTGGCAATTTTAGTCTTGCTTTTTTTTCTTTTTTCTTTTTTTTTTTTTTTTTATATGCCACCACTCAAGATGAGCTGTGGAAATATTTTCATTACTCTTTGCATTATGTTCTGCAACTGCAGTAGTGAGCACCACTGGGAAAGAAATTGCTGCTTTTGTCCTCTAAGCCACTTCGAATAATGTGAAGTAAGCAAGCTGAATGACACTTTGAGCTTTTTCTCTATCTGCTATTTCTGAAGTACAGCTATTTTTCCTACTGTTCTGAATGCTTAGGAATGGGGTTGTGGGAAAAAGGATGTTATCCTTTAGTTGATGAGGAACTCATTTTGCTAATTCTTTATGGTACACTTTACTATGGTCAGTGGAGCTACAGGACATTCAAGTGAAACCCTGAAAACAGAAATATTTCTTCGATAAGCCTGATGTCTGTCGGCAAAGTGTTAATGCTACATAGGAAATCAAATTCTTATTAAAATGTTACACTCCCAACTGAGATGCTGCACCCGACTGGATACACTCCAAATGAATGAAGATTTGCAGTAAACTCTAGATGACGTTCACAACCAGATGTTCACCTGGTTTTGCTTTGCTTTTCATTTGTTCCCAGAAGATGCCCCAAAGTTCACTGGTGATCATGACAATCTTAACACAGTTTTATTATGGTGGAAATGTGTGGGGAAATATGCAAAACATTGCAACATTTGCAATCTTTTGTTCGTATTCAGCTGTGCAGTTGTAACTGCTATGAGAATAAGTGACCAAAAATACACTTGCAAGTGTTGCAGTTGTAACCCATGGGCTTCAGACTTCTTTGGTTTTCTTTCTGAGGCTCAATAGAACGGAATGAAAACTCTGCATTCTGCATCTGTGAGATGATCTAATCAATGCTAGAAGAAGAAAGCTGTAAATTTAGAAGTTGAAGACAGTCATGTACATTCAGCTGATGGCTAGTACATGAACAAAGCTTGTGTGTGCACTGAGTCCTGTGTCTCGTATGCATCATTCATGATACAATATATAGATTTTGTTTTGATGGCTCTTGTGTTGAATTGACAGCTTTTCATCCATAAGTTAGAGTGAGGCCATGTTAAGGTCCTAAAGCTATTCTTTTGGGACTGTGGTGTTTTTAGAGGGGAATGGAGGAGTTTCCCTTCTCAACCTCTGAAAGTTTAAGCTGACCAAATACTGACATTTCCATATGCATTTTTATCAGTTGAGAAACACAGCAGTCCTATGATATGCTTCATGTCATCCTAAAATATGTCTGAAAAAGTTGGCCAGATTACACACTGGAAAAAACTACTTTTCCCCACAGATGATATAAAGAGCATCTGGTAACCATCTCAGGCAGAGACACCTACCTTTCAGATGTCTATGGTTAAGCAGGATGAATCTCTCCATGAGTGAGACACTTTACACATCACTGGTTACTTTAATAACCTTTAAGTATTTTTAATACTATTAGAGTGTTTTCTGTACATGAAGATTTTTTCTGTCTGTGGTGGTCTCTGGAAACTGTTGCTTATAATTACTTTTGAGGACTCAGAGAGCATGGATCTGTTCTTTAAATCTCTATAGTGTTTTGTGGGTAATACTGAAGTCAAAGCAGCTTTTTTCCCTCTGTGATTGAAACAGCTAGACTGGTACTCAGAAAAGCAGAGAAGCTGAAACATGGTATTACCACAGCGCCTACCTCATTGTGGTACAAGAAGAGGGAGTTGACCCTGAAAATGTGGCACAAGCTCACTGCAACCACTCTGACTAACGCCACAGAAAAATAGAGGCTGATGTATTTTTTATAGAACGCTACTCAAGGTTTACTTTGATTTAAACCAGGGCAGGCGAAGAGGATGGAAAATGCAAGATACTGTTGAGTTAGCATTTTAAATCAGCCCTTTTTAAAATGAGATGAGGAAGGGAGGAAAGGAAAAGAATGAAGATATGAGCTACAGGGAAGAGTAAATAGCCAAGGATTTTCCAAAACATCACCATTAAGACTCAATGGGTTTGTTGGAAATCCCATCCAGATCCGGCCATTTGTATTTTAACTTGAAATTGCCCTTTTCAGGGCACCTGGATGAAATTTTGCATTGAGACCTCTCATGTTAAGTTGTCAACTTCAGTTGCACCAGCTGACTTAGTCTGCTGGGTAGAAACTGCTATTATTTATATATATAATACTATAAAACGTGAGGTGAGAGAATTTTCTTTCTATACTGCACATGCTGCTAAAACCACAGAAAGAAATTTTAGTCTTACATGATGGTTTTACTGAATTCATAAGAATCTGAATGAACATTCCTTGAAATAAAAGATTCCTTTTAGCTTTGTCTGGCATTTTACTAGCCAGCTAATGCTGATGTTGATGAAAACATGATTACAGTGTAATTATGGTTACTATTTCTTAAGTTATCAGACATTGGACTTCTGTGAAAAGAAAAAAAGAAAAAAAAAACAGAAGAAAGAAAAAAGCCTTTCATTGTACACATAAGAAGTGCTCATATTCCTAATAAATTACCTGAACACTAATCTTGAGTGGTTAGGTTTGTTCAGCACTTTGTGTAGTAAACTAGAAAAAAAATTTCCTAGATTTAGGGCATTTGGCAGAACTCTGGTATTTGCTTTTTCATATTGTCAGTATATCTTTGAGGCTACCTGCTAATCAACAATTTTTGCAAGTTCTTACAAAGAGGGGAAAGCTGAATGCAAGAGGAGGCAGGTTCTCCTCTTCTGCAGATCTGTATGAGCCAAAGGGAGAGTGTTCATCACACACCTGGTATGTTCAGAGTTCTGTTTTGTACCAGAAGGCAGTTACACGCACTGAACAACTGTAGATACAATATTTTGTGATCCTGCCTTTCTGTCTTTTCTTTAACTGACTTTTCCTAAGGGGCATGTCATCTATGTTTGGGAACACGGAGTAAATGTCAAGGCACAGGCAGCGTCTGCAGAAGGAAACGTTGACATTTCTAGCCAGTGACAGGGAACAAAGAAGTTTGTTTATTTTTACTTTCAAGGAGAATCAAGAATGTAAATGAGAAAAATATAAAGAACTGATTAGCTATTTGAAATCTCAATCTTCCATCCACACACATATATACTGAAGTTTTTATGCCTCTCCTTATTGATCTCATCTCAAGTTTCACCAAGATTCTCTACAAATGCACATAGCCTGTCTCACTTGCTTTCTCTACACATGGGCTGGAGCCAGGGTCTTGGGAGCAAGTGGCTCACACTGCCGCCCTTGGGCTTCCTGGGTGAAGGTGAGGGTCAGATGCCAGGAAGGATCTTGATGACATGAGGATGAAGTTGCACAGAGCCCAGTGAAGCAGAGTATCCTTTGCAACTCAAGTTGAAGTCCAGTTATCAGCATAATTAAATTTAAATTAATTATTGCAAGTAAAAGCAAGTATTGGAAAAGCTGTTCGTAGTTCACCATGCTAACAGAAATTCCAAAAATGTTTGGAGAAATAATTCTTATTTCATAAGCATTCAGATAGGTTTAGATATTTTACAAGATTTATGTTGTTTCATACTTCCGCTTGGGACACACTCTCTTCTACAGCTTTCAGGATATCTCAGAGTATTTAAGATCACTGAGACTAACCAACTGAAATGCAAACACCTGACATGTTAAGTACTCCCGGTTTGTACCTTTAAGAAATTTTCAGAGCTTCTTCATATATTTTATTGGATGTCATGTATCATGGAAACAATTTCCAAATGCTTCAAACAATGATACTGGGATGGTATTTTAGGAGAATATGAGCTAGGATGTCTCTACATTATTAGAGTATTAAGAACCTGAAATATGAATTCTTAGTGCTTACGTAAGTGATATTAATGCACAACACCTTTTGAGCAATATTGTAATTGCACAAAAGTTGTCAAAGGCCTCCTTAGAGCTAACTTACAGCAAACAGTTCTAAAAGACTTACTGCTATAGAGCAGGAGGAGAATTTTTACAGCTCCAGTAAAAATGGGACTTTTCCATAGTTTCTAACTTTTCTGAAACCTACCTTTAACGGCTAAGGGATGAAAAGGAAGAGCTTCCAGGGTGGGAGCTAGTTATAATGGTTTCTCTTACAGTACCTGAGAGATATAGGCACTTCTAGAGTATGATTTATCTCAGCCAAAAATACACATCAAAACTAGGTATGTTTAAAGACACCTATTTCTTTTCATTGGTATAAAAGGAACATAGGGCAACTAGCTGAAAGGTAGATATCTACAGTCTAATGGTCCATATGAGAGGATTCCTGGCTCCAGTGAATGTAAAAGCTTTGTTTACCTTGTCCCTGGGGGGCTCCAGGGAGTCCTTATTGTGTCCTTTCAATGTATAAAGGGGGCTTATAAGAGAGACAGAGAGAGACTTTTTACCAAGGCCTGTAGTGGCAGGACAAGGGGCAACAGTTTTTAAATGAAAGAAGGTAGATATAAAGAAGAAATTATTTTTTATGGTAAGGAATGTGAGACACTGGAACAGATTTCCCGGAGAGGTTGTGGCTGCCCCATCCCTGGCAGTGTTCAAGGCCAGGTTGGACGGGGCTTTGAGCAACCTGGTCTAGTGGAAGGTGTCCCTGCCCATGGCAGGGGGGTGGGAACTGGATGATATTTAAGGGTGTCTTCCAACCCAAACCATTCTAAGATTTTGTGATTCTATGATTTAGCTTTTAACTCTTTGTGCCTTCAGACATACTTTGCTATGGCTGGCTGCCTGGGCAAAAAATTTAAATAGTTCAGCAGTGTTTTTATATCCATGAGTATTCTGCTTAGAAAGATGCTCACATGTAAGGTGCTGCTTATTAAGATCTCAGGAGGCTGATAGAGGGTCTCATCTAAAGAAAATCTGATGAGGAAGGTGCAGTTGGTGGGATTATCTGAGGAAGTTTCAAACTCCGTAACTAGACTCCAGTCACTGAAAATGTTGACTGGGATCATTATTCAGAGACTCATCAGAAGTGTCCAGTTATCTCAGCTGGGAAATACAGCTCTACTGAAGACAGTGCTACTGTATCACATTGCACCAGTTGAAGTTCTGGCCAGAATAACCATCAATTTTTTTGAAACTTAATGCCATTCTGTCTGGCATTAGGGTAAATGCAGAATATCTGGTTGCTTTTAGTTTGTTTTTTTTTTTAAAACGGAAAACCTGTGACAATTAGATCTGAAGGCCCAAACATCTGAAAACCTTCAGATGAACTTCAAGTTATTTTGTCACACACCACGTGGGGCTCATGAATAAACCAAAGTGACACATTTAGCAACCCAAAAGCTTGGAAATGAACTTTAAAGGGAAGATTAACACGTAGTGCAAAGTGACTTTCCGCCATGATGACACAGATATGCATTGAACTAGAACACAGTAATAGTTTTTATTGAATGTGAAAAGCGAGTAACATTTAGCTTCCTTATAGAAAGCGTGAAAAGGTCAGCTGGAAGTTTTATTGATGGTGCTTAAAGGAGAAGTTTGCTTGCTGCAATGCAAAAGCAGACCTTATTTGGACAGAGGAAATCGTATTAAAAAACCAAGTCCTGTTCCATAGGACAATTACATTCTAATCCCTCTGTGTATTTATATTGCTGTTCAGTGCTCTATGTCCATGTCACAGGAGAAAAATCTTTTATAATATCTCTTATAATTTATGTAATACCTGAGCTTCATTTATTACACATTACTGATCTGGTTTTAATGAGTGATACATTCCTATAGGTTTCCAGAAAGCAAGAAACACATTTATATGCTTATCACTTATTAAGCACTTATTTTTACTGTCTTAATCGTCTTGGACATCCAAAGCTTATGTAAGTGTAACATTTTAGGCTGAAGATTTAGCATCTTATGGTCCATTATAACCTCAGTATAAATGTATGTCATTAAGACCACCTGACAATTAACTTTCAACAGTTGGTCTCTTAAAGACAGATGCTTTTTAGTGAAAAGAATCATGAGCACTACAAACGTCTGATCTAATGGCCATTACTAATTATTATTAATACAGCTAATAATAATAGTCATGTTTGGAGTGATTTTCAATGAAAGTATTTAATGATTCATGGAATGTTTGTCTCTGGCAGCCTTTGTGAGGCAAATATTTTAAATGATGGATGGTTAAATGATGATACACATAAGTCATAAGGGACTTGATTATGGTCATAAAATGTGGCATATGGAGAAATGGAAATCAGGGAAGAAAAGTGATTAAGGCATTGGTCTTGTTATTAAGAGACTAGCGAATTTGGGTGCTTAACTTCACTGTTTCTGCTCTCTTGCTGCAAAATGGAAATGATCATTCGCTATATTATTAACACATTAATATGAGGCAGTGTTCTCTTACTGTATTGAAGTAACTGGATACTAATATACTTTAACTGTAGAATCTTCACCTCCTGGTTTTAATATAAACCTGTACTACCCCTTCCTTGTGCAGAATATGTAAGGAACCTGACTCTTCCCCCAGGGCTCAATTCACAATAGCACGAGTTTTGTTCCGTTGCTTGGGGTTGACACTAAATTTTTTTAAAATACTGTCTCATTCTGTAACTTCCCCCTGCTTCGATTTCAGTCCACTCTTAGTTTCTTGTCCAGGCTCAGAAAAGTCTAACTCTTAAGCATATTAATCTGATCTCCATAAATGGAGCATTTTGGTTCTGACATTTTGAGATTTTTTTAGATCCAATTTTCTACCAGCCTCGCTGGTTGCTGATCTTCCTGGCCTCACCAGCCACCGATAACCATTGTCTCTCTGAGTTTGGTGTTTATCTGCTCCCACATAACAGTCATCAACACTCCTTGGTGCTTGCTGAGTTCACCAGCTCTGGTTCAGCAGTGACCACCCTTACCAGCAGTGCTTCCCCCAGAGAAGATCCTCAAGGCCAGACTCACCTCCAGCTGTTCCAGGAGAACAAGAAAAATAATTACTTTAAAAACTTGGTTTTCCATTACGTCATTTTTATTTCCATCTATAAAGAAAATGAAGAGCTTTAACAATACTGGTTCCTGATGTTGAATCAGGGAAAGAAAAATGAATTTCCACTCTGGTTTTACAGCATGTTTATTCTCATTAGCTTCTTATGAACTATGCTCATTGATGATAACAGATGAGACTTTGATATTACAGATTTATTTTTACATTTAGATTGTAGAGATGATCTTTCACATTGCCCTATGTGTCATGTCAGACTGTAAAAACCACTGACAGATCAAAACTTTTTTTTTTTTTACTGAGGCTATGCTAAGAAAAGCTATTTGGGTTGTTGAATATATTATTTTTTTTTCCCCATAAATTGTATAATTTTACTCAAGTTTTATTTTATTAGATAAATATTTGGAAAAAAAAAAGTAATTTCTCTTTCAATCTGGAGCTGTCTGTACATAACACGTTGTAGGTACTAGTTATAGGCTAGACATACACTTGAACCAGAAAAAGGCTTGAGGCAGCTTAATGTACAGTTTGGTAGTGAATGTGCATTTGGGACTCTGAACATAATATGAGATAATTGAAGCACTGAGAACTACTGTTAGTGCAAACACAAATTGTCCTTGTTTGCTAGCTGGGATGCCAGAGGGAGTTTAGCTGAATTAAATATTCCCGTGTCCCGAAACACTTTTCCAGGCTCTAATTTCTCTGGGTGAGTTATCACACCAATATCCTATTGCTCCTGGCTGAGCTAGTTCAGAAGCCACTCGGATACCTTTGCTTGGCACTGTGTTGTGATACCTACACAGACATCAGGGGGCAGATGCTGCTTTTCCCCTCCTCTATTTGCACGTACTTCAGACTTAGTGGTGATTAAAACTGTTCAGAAGCTCTTCTGAGACATTTAGGGGCTTTAAAGATCAAGCCCCACAACCATGCTTAATTTAAGCATTTTGCACAATTTACACTGATATGGTCCTTGCAGGATGCAATTCAGAACAAATCCGTATTTCTCTACACAGCTGAGATGTAATTTATGCATTTTCAGTAAATCCTGCACCTCCTTATTATTATCAGTCGTGACATTTAGAAAAGCCTGGCGATGCAAAAACTTCCCCTCTCTTCTGAGTAGCTGAGTGGAAGGACATGTTGGCCTGGGTTATTACTGAAGCTTTCAGCATTAATTTACATCATTTCCAAGTGCTTTTGGGACACTTTTCTCACCATATAATTTCCTTTTCCTTCTTGACTCCAGACTTTCTCCTGGTCACAGTGACTGACTTGAAACCACTTAGCACGTGCGTGGTGCAAGGGACAAGATGTCCCTAAGCCAGCTTCTCTGCCATTAAAAGCATTTGTCACCCTTTTTCTATCTAACTTTGTGCACTTCTTTTCAAGATAAGCATTTTTTTTCCCCTCAAAGCAGAATTTGCCTAAAATCCATTGGAAAAAAAAAAAAAAAATAGTCCAAGCTTTTCATACAGATTGAGGTGTTTACTTTAGAAGGCACGTACAAACTTACCCTTGAAATATATTGGTTCACAGCAGTGCACCACTTTTGCTTTTTAAAACATCTTTTATGTGGTAGACTCATATCCAGTATGGACTCTCACCTGTTGTTGGTTAAAGGAGTTGTGTGATAAGGCTAAAATACATTCCTAGTTTTAATACAATCAACAAATGTATGTTTTTAATACAGAGAACTTATTTAAGATACGTAAAATAACTGCTTCAGTTGACGTTGCTGTTCTCAAATCTCTACTGTTAGCAGGAGTGGTTTTCTAATTCCTGGTTGGCATATATGAATACAGGTTCACTGATTTCAGGACAATTAAGGTTGACGGTGCCAGCTTAGAATCTGGCCCATCCAGGTGTGCTGTGACATTTAGAAAGAAGCAAACATGCTCACAAGGCTCTTCGGGATGTCTTGACAGAGCAGTCAAAAGTTTTATTTGGATCTCTAGGACAGATAGTCAAAATAACCACCACTTCCCTGTTTTGGAATGAAATAGAGATTATGCTAAGATTTCCTAAACAACTGTTTCCTAAATATATGGAGAGACATGTATCGCTAGAATGAAAAACGGAACAAGTAAAAAAATGATTATTCACTTCCAGAAAATCACAATTCACAATTTCACAGTAATGACAAACTATTACTCAATAAATAGCACCACAATATTTTACAAAAGATTTAGGGAGGGATAATTCCAATGTGACACCTCATGAATGAAAAGGGATAGGGATGGCAAAATAAGGATTAGGTAGCAATGCAATGTCAGCCTCAAGAAAAATTGTCACTGTGTTGACTTTGGCAGAAGATCAACTACGGCTTTCAGTGGGGACTAGGACAAATACCATATTTTTATTAACTTAACTGACATATGAAGTTGTCTTTTGTTTGGTCTATTTTTGCTCAACATTCAGTTTTTCCAAGCACTTTGCACTGCTGATAATTCTTATGACTTTTTTTATTGAGTTAGTTACTAATGAGATTAATGTATGAACATTTACATGAATCCATCCATGTGGACTAGGGTGCACATGTTGTTCATGTCAATCTGCCACATTTGAAAAAAAAAAAAACCAAAATCCCTTTTCTACATACTTTATCACAATTCATGGCCTCAGGCAAAAATGGAGAAAAACGGAGTGAGCTTAAGTGTTTATACCTCATGGAGGAAACACTTGGTTATTAGACCAGATGGGTGAGAACTCTCATGTCCAGATTCCTGCTGAGAGATTCAGCTAACTAGAATAAAATAAAATAAAATAAAGTATTTCTTAATCTAATAATACAGTTTTGGCTGTTGTAATGGATATGATGTTTGTCTCATCTTAATCTATGCAGGACTGATAGAACTGTGTTCATTTCCCAATCATGATATGTATTTTTTCACATATATTTCACATATATTTTTTCACATTTTTCTCACATCCTTAAACTCTGAGAGTCTTTATTGCTGACTGCAGAATATAAAGAGAATTCATAATGCTTTCTTTTTCACACATTTTTTTCTCTCTTACCTTATTCAAAGTTAAGGTTTGGAAACTTGGGTCTTATTCTGCATATTGAGACTAGTATAAAACTGAGTCGTGATTTTTCCTGGATACTTTGAAGGATTATTAGAGTAGGTATAATAGTAAAACAGATAATAATCACACAAAAAAGAACACAATACGTGCATCTCATGTCTGTTTAACCCTTGTCTCAGCACTACTACAAGAATAGGCACCAGTACAGAAACTTCAGTCCAAGAATCCACATCTAGGGTGATTCTTTTGAGCTTGCAATGGAGGGCTATAAAAACATATTTACGTTCACCTGGCCACCCACATATAAGTTATGAATTGTTGACACTGATATCTGTTTTGGGTTTGTGTGGCAGGGTTTTGGTAGTAGGGAAGGGGGCTGCAGGGCCGGCTCCTGTGAGAAGTTTCTAGAAGCTTCCCCAGCTCCAAGTCGGACCCGCCGCTGGCCCAGGCTAAGCCCATCAGTGACAGTGCTAGTGCCTCTGGGAGAACAGAGTTAAGAAGGGGAAACTGCAGCAGAGAGGGGAGTGGGATGTGAGAGGAACCCCTGTGAGGTCAGTGCAGAGAAGGGGGGCAGGAGGGGATGCCCCCGCCGCCCGCGGTGAGGCGGCAGGCTGTCCCCCCCCAGCCCAGGGAGGGGAGCGGGGGAGCAGACGCCCGTCTGCAGCCCGGGGAGAGAGGAGCCCACGGCGGAGCAGGGGGTTCCCCCCCAAGATGGCCGGGACGCCATGGGAAAGCCCGCGCTGGAGCAGGCTGTGCCTGAAGGACTGCAGCCCGGGGAAGGGACCCACGCTGGAGCAGTTCTTGGAGAACTGTCCCATGGGAGGGATGCCCCGCCAGAGCAGGGGACGAGTGAGGAGTCCTCCCCCTGAGGAGGAAGGAGCAGCAGAGACAACGTGTGATGAACTGACCCCAACCCCCATTCCCCATGAGGTAGGGAAAACCGGGAGTGGAGTTGAGGTGGGAAGGAGGGAGGAGTGGGGGGAAGGTGTTCTAAGGTTTGGTTTTGCTTCTTATTAGCCTTGTTTTGATTTGATGGGTAGTAAATTAAATTGATTTTGTTTTTTCCCCAAGTTGAGCCTGTCTTTTGCCCATGACTATAAGTGGTGAGTGATCCCTCCCTGTCCTTGTCTCGACCCACAAGCTTGCCTTTCTATTTTCTCCTCCTCATCCCACTGGGGCTGGGGGGAGGAGTGGGCAAGTGGCTGCGTGGTGCTTTGTTACCAGCTGGGCTGAAACCACGACAACATCAGCTAGTATAGTAAAAGCTGCCTGATAAAGAGCATTTGGTGACCTGATGACACACACATTTTTCCTACTGGTAGGTGACTATATGTAATGTGAATTTTCTTTTTTTCTTTTGTTCTGTAATATCCTTCAGAGACCACTTTTGAAAGAGAGCAAGTTCAATAGCAAAAAAAAAAAAAAAATTAACAGGCCTCTGAAAACAAAGACCCTTGGAAAATATATGTAGATGTACTTCTGCAGAGAAAGAGAACAGGAAGAAGACCTGTTGTTTGTTTGAAAGCTTTGCAAGAAAAAAGGATTTAAAGGAGTTATGACTCAGAACAATGTGCTGACATTCAGAAACACAAAAACTGAAGTAACCCATGATGGAAAATGTTCTGAAAATAATTTTTTTTAGAATTCCAAGGTATGATCCTGGTTTTATTGACATAATTTTGGTGATTTCTCTGGCATCTTTCTTAATGTTTGGAGTTTTCACTGACAACCCAATTAGGATTCAGTTCCAGAAATAATAGCTTTCCAAAGGCTTTAGCCTGATGGTATCAGTTGTCATTCATTCCAACTTTAAGTGATTTGAGACCATGTGGGAGTAATTCAGGTGCCTAAACAGAGGTATGTAATGACATTTTTAGGTATGCTAAAAGGTATCCCAGTGTATCTGAGGCATTCACAGGGGCTGGCAGACAAAACATGGGATTTAGGGAAGAGCCTTTACACATCGCCTAAGTGACAACTGGAAGCAAGAGCATCTCAAATGGCGCAAGATGCCTGTGTCTACACAGGTACATCAACCAAGTCCCTAAATCACTTCTTCATTCTTCAGACCATGTCCTCACACACACACACACACACAAAAAAAAAAAAAATGTATCCTTGACTGGGACTGAATAGGTGAGCTGTTTTGATATAAGCAAATCAGTTGCTGCCACATACATGGAGACTTATTAAGCGGTAACAAATACTAAAGACATGATTAGATGGAGACAAGTGATCAAGCAGGGACATTCAACAAAGCAATTTCCTCTTTTCACAAAATGTTACCAACCTTCAGCTGAGCCTGAATAACTCCTTTTGGCATGCCCTTAATGAACTGAAATATGAATTGAAATATATTAGCCTAAAGAAATTATCATCGCCTTCTGCATTTCATTTACCCGTTTTTACTTTGTGTTACAATAGATAGAGACTGTGCACATGATTAGTGCCTACATTTCAAATAAGGAATGGTGACTTAAATGTCCTGCCACCGACAGTTATTTTCAAAGTGGGAGCAAAACACTGGCAGCTTTTGTCTTCAGGTGAAAGTACACACTGTTAAAAGGTCTGAGTGAGCTAAACTTATGGCTATCCATGGCTGAGTGGTTATCATGTTCTCCATTATATTTGTATTCTTTTTGCTATGCTTTACATGAGCTACTTAGTTGATTTTGGTTCCTTGTAACACAGCAAGCATAAAATGTATCTGTAGTTATTTGTGTCTACAAAATTACGTGTATAAAATTGATGCCTAGTTAAAGATGAGTTGAAAATCTTGCCTCTAGATCAAATTTAAAATCAGTGATGCACCACATGAGAAATATTGCCCTTAGAGTGCTTCTGTAGTTACTGTTATATGTCTTGCAGGGCTTTTAAAAGATTAATTTTCTTTTATTCTTTGGTTCAGTTTTTTGGAAATCATGCATTATTGTTTTGGGCGCAATACAGATTTCATTCCAGCCAATATAATTCAGTAATTTCAGTAACTTTCGTGTGAGAATGTTATGCTCAGAATCTTGTTTATGGGAAAAGAGTAAACACACTTTTTTTTATATATGTATAAACCCAAGAATTTATTGTTTGTATAAGTGAAATCTCAACAGTCAAATCCAGGCATTGTTATTTATTGAGATCTAAATGTTACAGAAAAAGAAGTAATTATGCAGTTAAAACTGTTATACACACACTTCTCATTCTCTACCCCTTGCCCTCTTGGTCCCAGGCCCTTGTGCTCACCCTTCCCTTGCTCCTCTTGGTGCCAGGGTTCACAGTTTCATTCTGGTGGTGGTTGTTTGGGAGGGTGTTACAGCAAATAGCATCTGGAGTCCACCAAGAGGAAAACAGTGTTTGTGTTGATGGTTTCATCTTCCTTTCCCTAAGAACCATCTGGGGTCTATTTTCAGATTTAGCTGGCATGCTTTTACACCTACGTCTTCATCTGTCTGCAGGTCCACATTACATCCAAATTTACTATGTATGGTACCTATGCCAGATATGACTTCATTCTCTTTGTTACCCCTAAACTCAGTTTTGTCCAGCTCCAGGTCTGCATTTTTTAACTGACCATGGGCAAGCTGCCACTAATGCCAGCCTGTGCCCATCTCTCATCATCCCCTGCCCATGCTCTTTTGTGCCCTGTTCTGTCTTCCCTTCTCCAGGCCTCTGCTATGCTACCAGGCTTGTATTTCTCTACACTAAATCATTGTGTTAGAGTCATAAATATCTCATTCTAAATGGAATAGGTGGTTGTTATTTTTGTTTATATAAAACTATAGTCATACCATACAAATATAAACAAAGGCATTACAAATTACATATAGACAGACACCTGGTCTACTAGAGAAATTGCTGTCACAGCTAAACCAAGTAAAGCGAAGCTCAAGCAGGTTGGCAAAAGTTCAGTCAGAGCAAGCCTGACAAATCTCAGTCCTGAGGCCTTGCAAACTCAGCACAAAGCTTATGGCCTGTTATTGAGAATGGAAGTGCCGTACTACAGGGCTACAGGGTTCCAAGAACTATCAACATCTGTTTTCTGTAGCTAATTTGTATAGAAATATCTCCACTCTGAAAGAATCAACTAAACCATCCAGAGCGTAAACTTCCATGTTATATGAGGAAGAAAAAACCCTAGTGAATAGAAAATGGAATACAGATTTTGATAGTGTCCTATATTCTTTTTTAAATCTATTTTGTAGCTTTGGATGAGTCAGACTCTTTCTATTAGCAGTTGAGAAATCTGGGAGCCCAACGAGGCTGTCACAGCTCCCTGTTCCCAGCTGCAGCCAGGAGTCACGCTGAATGGGTGTTCCCTGTAGGTACACCCACAAACGCATGAGTGTAATACACATATGCACACGTACACATAACCAGGCACATGGGCAAACTCTCAGGACTCACACAAACATAAACAGCATCAACAGTCTCATTCTGTTCCCTGGTGTGGCTCATCAGGATGAAGGTCTGTTTGTGGGAAATATATCTATGTATATACTTACGTGCAAGGTGGTTCCCCCCAGCAGCTGTGCTCAGACCCTCTGTCAAACCAGTAGCTGCCCCTAGATCCCAGTCTTCCCTTTTGCTGGCACCTGAACAGATGAGCTTCTGAGGATGCACCACCACTCCAGCTGCTGGTAGAGACCCCTTCACTCACATGTGTGCACAAGCACTGTGGATCCCTCCAGTAAATGGCCACAGATAAAGCTACTAAGTAGTGTTCCCTGGATCCCCTTTTCTCCAGTTGCCTAAGGCACAGTGCCTAGTGCATCCAAACAGGTCTCCCGTTTGACTCCCAGACCCCACAGTTTCTGGCTGGGATCCCCTGGTCCCTCCTGCAGCCCTTGGATCCCTGCTGTATCCAGTCCAGGCTGACAGCTGCCCCAAAACCTAAGTGTGAAATCCCACTTGCCACCTAGCCTGGCTTGATGGTTGCTAGTGATCACCCACTGACATATGTACCCATGTGATGTGTACGTGCTCCAGTTACTCCAGTTGCTGGCACCACAGACACACAGGCCCCTATGACCCCTGGTCCCACTGCATTCACTGGCACTCAAGAGCCCCATACACATGCACACATGTGGAATAAAGAGCTCCTCACCCAAGAATATAGCTAGAAGTGGAGTTCAAGGAGAAGACAGGACAGACTGCACCTACCCGCTGCAGGGCATGGCCAGACGAGCACACCGACCAGCAGCCTGTTCATATGCCACCAGCCCTTATTCCTTTTTTCCCTCTGTTTTCCCACATTTGTTTATCTTGATCCCTCCCTTCCCCCACTTTTGACTACTTTTCTAAATATCCCATGGTAAGTCTTGTACAAACCAAAGACTGTTTTCCCAGCACCCCACAATGTGTCCCACCCCTTTCCCAGTCTGTAAGGTGTGCTCCCATTGACTCATGGTACTGGGCAAGAATGTGACATGATTGTATACAAAATCATTTAACCTCTCTAAAGTCCTTCTTAGGAACAAAATACATTATTATCACTCTTTTGCCTTCAGGTAAGATTCCAGTTGTATCAATAGTTCTGTAATTTCATCTATGTGTAGTTGCCTTCGGCTTTCTTATCTTAATTGTTACTTGTCTTGTAGTATAGAAATAGATGCATGGTTGAGTCTCTCTTCTTGTCATTAGTATTTCAGTCTCAGACCCCAGCAGAGGTGAACTGAGATGCTAGTTAATAGGAGGCAGGTAACTCAGCTGTTGAGCAGTTGGATTATGGTCAAGCTGTAGGGTGAGAACGTTGGAAGATGAAGACCCAGGTAATAACAAAAATGAGTAAAGAAAAAAGTTTTGTTATCAGATGTAGGTGCAGGTGGATAACGTATAATGGCACTTATTAGGGTCAAGGTAATACTAGCCAGTCTGTCAGCCAGCATCATCCTTTTGATCTTATCTTCAATTTGCAGCTAATAAGTAAAATGCTAGAGGGATCTATTTTAGGTAGCATTAATTACATTGCGGTCTAGTCATTAAAGAGCTGAAATACTCATAACAAGATATAAAATTATCATTAAAAAGCTTCCATTTCTGCCCCTAAAGAAGTGTATATTGTAATCTCTCAAGAGATTCAGAAGAAAACCAAAAATAGATTAAAATTTCTTATTTGGGTTTATTTACATTTGGGGTATTAAATATGTGTGAGCCCCTGTGTATTAAAATAGTTGCCCTCTTAATTGCCTCTGATGGAGGTGAAGTGTACATTTTATCAAAATTTATTTTTACTATACATGATCTGGGAATTCCTCAACATTTATTATAGAAAATTAATTACACTAAAAATGCTCGACCATGAAAACTGAAGTTATAGAAAACATGATAGTTGTCAAAGAAATTAATCTCATGCTGACAAAACCTTCCTTCCCCCACTATTTTTCATTGTTACTCACTGGAGAACTTTGTCACCCATTTAAATCCCTGTGGACTGCAAGTTCTGACCCTTGACTTACAGGGTTAGAAGTAGCATAAAAGTTTTGACCCATCCAATTCCAATTTTTGTGTTGTTTTTTCTTAATGTGCTTATTTTGATTGTCATATTAATCACCTGTCAAAGAGCATTTCTTAGCTTTGAAAGGAACTGTGTCCATTTTCTTCAGTTCAATAACCTGAAACTGCCAAAAGTGAACTGCTCATCTCACTGTGAATAAACTGAATTGTATTTGTCATTTCTGAGCTTGCTGATGGTTTCTCTTCCTAGCAGAGTGCAATCTTTTGTGATAGAAGAAATATTGTGTATGTAACTGTATATTGGGCTTTGTTGTTTTCTTTTCATGAGTGGGCTGATTATCAATGTACATCTCATGAATGAGAAGGAAAGTCTGTGGCCATTAATGACTCAAAGAAGAAAGAAGAATGCCTTATGCAGCACCTTTTACACGAATGCTGTTTATTAGTTCTGCCAAATCTATTCCTATATCCTTAATTATTGATCAGAGCTCTATTTTGCTAGGTGCCTAGAGATGCAGGAAAAAATGTGCCTTTTCATGAAGATTTTCAGACTTCTTTCTTCAGCTCAACTGTTCTCAGCTTAGCCTACCACAACAACCAATTAAATAATATAGTGACCCAGTAGAAGAGTTTTTTCTTGAAACTTAGAATTGCTAGAAGTTTAGGAAAGATATATGAATTTATCTGTTGGCATACCCAATTGTTTTTCCCCAATCAGATCTGGATGCCTTCAACTCCCCACCAATGAAAAATGTCAGATGTACATCAAGTTTTGAAGGACATGTTCGGATTCTAAAATAGAGCCTTTGCCAAGATTTTTTGCTGACAGGCTGATGCCTTAAGTTAGTATCATTGATTTAATATAGTTATCTACCATCTGCTTGGTTCTCAATGACCAAATAATGGCAGCTTCATTTGTGTTTGTCTCAATAATAGAGTTTAAAAGAAAAAAACAACAACAAAACCCCTCCAACCAAACAAAAAACACCTCAACAACAGAGAGTTAGAGGAGAGAGAAATACTCACTGGAGGACTAGCTTTTTATTTCTGTGTGGATGTGGCTAACTTAGCAGCTAAATGGCCAGGAAAAGGCTAACATAAAACCAACGTATATTGTGCTATAGGTACTGAGAAGAGTCATTCCAATGGGAATGAAGGCAACAGGGTTGCTGATAAATGAGGTGAATAAGGTGTTTCCACTTTTAGAAACTATTATTTCTGTCTGATTCTATGGAACATTGCTTAGTTGTCGTCCTCTGCATTCATCAACATCCATCTGCTTTTTTTTTTCTCCTTATCTTAGGACTATGGCATAGCTTGAAGCATCGTGATACATGCCATTTTTGAGGTTACCCTTGCCATCTGCCATGCACATTTTAAAGCAAACAGAGCTGCAGGTAGAACCTTAGAAGTGATTAGAAGGGCCCTGACAGAACGGTATTACTTATGTTCAAGTGTACCTGGGAGGTTATGATACAGGTGATGGAAGGGACGCAGCATCCCTTATAGCAGCTGGAGAATCCAGCCTTCCAGAGAATCATAGACATAAACATATAGTCGGTAGTATACATCTCATGGTCTTGGGGTGTGCTGGTTTTGGCTGGGGTAGTGTTAATTTTCTTCACAGTAGCTGGCATGGGGCTATGGTTTGGATTTGTGCTGGAAACAGTGCTGATAACACCGGGATGTTTTCGTTCCTGCTGAGCAGGGCTTACCCAGAGCCAAGGGCTTTTCTGCTTC
>JANHGO010000041.1:30079316-30090172 GCA_024606505.1 Aquila spilogaster
AACCTGGTCTAGTGGAAGGTGTCCCTGCCCATGGCAGGGGGGTTGGAACTAGATGATCTTTAAAGTCCCTTCCAACCTAAACCATTCTATGATTCTACGATTAATTTCCCCAGTATATATATATAATTTTAAAATTGCCTGTAAAGTTAAAACTTACTTCCATATATAATACATTTTGGCATAGCTTTTCACAAGACAATAACTCTCTTCTGGAGATGATAAAAGCTGGATAATGGTAAAACCTGCTCCATGGGATGGAGTGTTAAGATTTGTTCTTCTCCTTCATTTCACACTGGACCAGGTGCCAGTTTTGGCTGCCTCTGTCTATTAGCTGTACCATATGAAACGTTTAAGGAACAGTAATGGAAGCCAGTATGAAATCAGGTGGCTAATGACACCCTTCTCATGTTTGCATGGGTAGAAATAGGAGAAGGTCTCAGAAGGTTAATGTTTCAATCGAACTGGAAATCGTAATGGGATTGAAACTACAGCTCTGTCATACATGCTCCAGATGTTCTGTTTTGATGCTCTGTATAGTTTAGCTTGGGACCTCACACTCCTGTGAGCTGTCAGAGAATGTATGTTAGCAATATGTAGAAGCTACAGCAGCACTGTGGTCTCTCTACTCTCAGATGTCAAAACAAACTTTCTTTTCTGGTAACCGTAGACCTCAGCAGCACTCGACAGCAGGTCTTCCTGAGGCTTTTTTAGTGATGGGAACTCAAAAGGGACTAAAAATTCTGTAGAAATAACTGCAGACTCTTTCCTTTTCCAAAAAAGCCCATCAGATTTAGTAATGTGGTCCTCTGGATTTCTTGAACCCTCCTTTGATTCAGTAGCATGTATATTAGACTTTAAGTAATTCTAAAAAAAAGATTTTCCTTAAGTCTTTTTTTCCACCAGTCTTCCCAAACCTGGGACAAAATCTCCCTGAGAGAGCTGACAGTGGGGTGTTCACCAGGCTGAACTTGTATTCAATGATTTTTTTATTTTTAAGCTTTCATCCTTACTGGTGTAAAAAAGATAAAGTCAATATTGCAATTGCAGTAACAGACATATGGGATTACCTGTAGCTATCCAGACCTATGTAATTTAACAATACAGCTCAAAGTGAAGTGTATCATAGAATGATGTTTGTTTCTCTCTTTTTGAGGGAAAAGATACTAAAGATACCTGTTTTATTGGGAAAAGAAAAAGCAAATTTGACAAATGAAAATTGTGACAGGGTTATTTATAGGTTACATTGACATCCAGTTTTATCCTCTTTTACTGTAGTTCTTGTCTTTGAACAAGTGGAGATAAAAGGGACTGGCCTGTTTATTGAACTTGATTCAAGGACTGCACAGGAACAGGTGTCCATCCAACGATTTCTCTTTCAGTCTCACAGTTTAGCCAAGTGCACTTCTATGTATTAATGTAAATATTCAGTCTTGATCTCAAGTGCTGAAAGATGCATTATGTGCTTTTATTAATTTCACTGGTAAATTCTCTTCATTATTTCTAGCCTGAAATTAGTTTACGTAGTTTCAGTTTTCACCTTCTGGATCTTGTTATGATGTCTTCTCCTTCTTAGATTAAAAAAACCCTTTGCTCTCAAAAGTATGTCTCCCATGTAGACTTCTACAAGCCATGATCAAGCCACTGTTTCTCTCTGTTGCTGGCAGGTATTTACATGAGACCATAAATGTAAAGAAAACTTTTGCATGCTACTTGAAAAACACTGTGCAAATAAAAGCCTTATTGACACAGTAGATAGCTCTACTGGGTGTTGGCTCTACTGGCTGATCTTCATAGAAGAAGACAACAGAAGGCCTTCAAGATACTGAAGGATTACCCAATCCCATATCTGGGAGTTGAAAGCTGTATAAATCCAAACTATAAACAAAATGCATATTTCTAAAGGTGATGATAAGGAGTCACTGGCAGAGACTCTGAGAGAAGGTGAAAGTGTCTCTGACCCTTGGAATGTTTGCACAGAAATAGAGAGATTCTGAGAGGACCAAGTCAACACATAGGTGAATTGTTGGCAAGATCCCAGTTAATCCCTATGGTTCAGTAATGAAATGGAATAAATGAAAAATAATCACCACTCAAGGAAATGGTAAGAGGAAAACAGTGGAGAGATTGTCATATTAATATCAGTATTTTTTGAAAAATCAAAGAGCCACTCTCATCAAAACATCTCAAAAGCAGTGAGTTGGTTAAGATATAAACCATATGTTTTATGTGGTTTTTTTGTTTGAGATGGTTTGAAAAAAATCAGAAGCAGAATCTCATTGCACTGTAAGAGCACCTTATCAGAAACCATTAACGTCCCTGCCCTCCAACCTGTGAAACCTTTTCTGGAAGTTCAGAACATGTGACAGAATACCTTGACACCTTGATGCTGCTGCATTAAAAAAAAGGGAGAACTTCACATATAAATCTGAGCTTGTTTCGATACTTACTAGGAGATTTTCAGTGCCAATTTTTCAGAAAATGCTGCATAGCTACTTTCTCTATTAAAAGTGTTTAGAAGTTTTTTGTTTTGTTTTCATTTTATTCTCTATGGGAAATATTTACTTTTAAAATATCTGGTGGAGAAAAACACAATTCCCACATGACCCCCAGATATTTTTCTCTTGATGAGTGTATACAGTTGAAAGAGAGTAGGTCAGAAATATAACTGCATACAGTGGTCGAATAATAAAACAGTGAAGTTTGAACATCGTGTGTGAGCTAGTGCCGTGCTGGTTTTGCACAGGATACAAAGATCTAGATAAATATTTGAAAATGTGTTTCAGATTCTTCCAATAATAAAGTGTTTACCTTACTATTTTTTTTCAGTGCACATTACACTAAATATGATTCACGACTGTCATACAAAGGATGAATTTTGCCCTCTTTACTGTATATATATCAAGCTATTGCTGATTTTGAACAGGACTGCTGACACATTGCATGAGGGAGATGTAGACCCTAAAGGAACACTTGGATTTGAGCTTGCAGTTCAGAAAAGCATCAGTGTTTAAGCCAACAATTCAGTATGCTGTAAACTGAAGTCCCAGGGACATTAGAGAAGGCCTTCAGTTCTTTAAAACTTAAATGCTGTTCTAGGTAAGGCCCTTAAAACAAGCCATCAAATATGGCTTTATGTTTAAAGTTTAGCCAAATTATTCGATCCTCTCAGTTAATAAAATGCAGACACTCATCAAATGTAGTTTATCATCTGGAATGAAAATACCTCCAAATTTTAAGTAGACTTGCTTTGGGGCTCTTTTTAATGGTGATTAGTGACATCATTTATATACAAAGATGTCTTTCAAATGTCACAAAATACAGCCTTCGTACACCTCAGTTGAGGCCAGGTCCAAAAAAAGGATATTAATGTCTCATATTATTCTGCCTCAAGTTTAGGAAGAATTTTGAAAAGTATTTTTCACCTGGTCTCTTTTAAACATCTCTTTTAGGATATGACAAAGTGTCTGTTATGTCTTTGGGCTGGATGGGAGCCTAAGATTATTATTTTCCTTATAGGTGTCTACATATGAGCAAATACATCCTACACCTGCAGTCAGCAGGCACCTCTCTCTGGGCATTTGTGCTTATCTATCTTTCTGTGGGTATCCACTGGTTTAATGGGGTAAAGAAGTGAGTGATTATAACCAACCTTAGCCCATATAGAAACACCAGCTGAGGCAGTCCCTTTCATAAAGGGCGTCAGGGGAAGTCTAGCAAAGCAAACCCAACCTCATCGCTGGAAAGACTAGGGTCTCTGCAGAGCATAGTACCAAGGCTACTGTCAGTTTAAAATATTGAAAGAAGATGGTGCCCTCCTTTATAAAATGGTTGTTTTGCAGAAAAACACTCTGTCTTTCTCTGAAAGTTTCAAAGCTCCTGTCCAGGTCTTCTTGTACATCATTGCACTTGCTGTGGAAGATCACTGTTCAGATGAATTTATCCATAAGTCCTTCTGCAAACAGAAAGTTTGAGTAATTAGGCAGAGACATGGAATGCATGCACAAAACAGAGTGGGGAAACTGCTTTTTCTGAAATTCTTCTTATCAGTAAATTAATTCATGATTAACCAGACTAGAAGGGAGAGAGAGAGATAGGATGAGGGAGCATGACCAATGAATAGGGCACTCTTCAGAGAGAGTAGAGCCATGAGTAAATTAAATTGACATAATGTTGTGGGTTAACCCCAGTAGGTAGCTAAGCCCCACACAGCAGCTTGCTCTGTCCCTGTGGGATGGGGAGAGAATCAGATGGGTAAAAGCAAGTAAATTGTGGGTTGTGATAAAGACAGTTCAATACATAAAGCAGTGCAAAAGAAGGAATTCATTCACTACTTCCCATTGGCAGGCAGTTGTTCAGCCATCTCCAGGAAAGCAGGGCTTCCTCACATGTAACAGTTACTTGAGAAGACAAATGCCATCGCTCCAAATATCTCCCACTTCCTCCTCCTTCCCTCAGCTTTTATTGCTGAGCATGTCACATGGTATGGGATATCCCTTTGGTCATTTTGGTCACAAATCCAAAACACAGCACCATACAGGCTGCTATGAAGAAAATTAACTCCATCCCAGCCAGACCCAGTACACATAAGTAGAGCCCCAGGTTGTGCTCTGGGGACAGTGAAGTGGAGGGTTTATGATACAGTCTTCTGGTTAACATTCGGCTTTTCTGAATCTGACTCTGAGATGCTGAGCTAACTCAACATTACAGACTTCACATCAGGATGCAGGCAGCCAAGAAGTATTGGTAAAGAAAATTTATCACCATATCTGAAATTCTTCTATGGATCTACCCCTAGGATATAGTTTCACAAGATCCTTGCTTGGCATACAAAGGCAGCTTAGGATATTTCTACAGTCCTGTCTTCCTACGATGCTGTTTGCCTCTGTCTCTCTTGTGCTAGTACAGCTGTTTGTGGGTTTGTGGTTGACTGCCTCACTGAGATGAGCAAATTAGAAGCAGCAAATAGTGAGGGTTGGACTGGGGTTGTGAACTTCTTGCCATAGCTTTGCTGTCAATGTTATCATCTTCTAAAACTGCAGACTATGTTTCTTCTTCACATTGGCTCAATAAAATTGATCGTGAGTTTTAAGTGAACTTCTATTACTATATTTAGTATTTGAATCTCATTTATAATTATCCATATGGTTTTCCTTGTGGTTAATTTTTCCCCCAAATGGTACATTTAATTAACTTAGATATCCTTTAAGTGATTATCTTGCTTTTTAAAAGCAACAAACATCCACTTTTATCCCAAATTCTTCAACACCATGTCACTGTTCTTCTGTTGCCACTGCGTGTTCCCGTCTTGACAGCAGATATATGCTCCACAAATGTTAGCTGGTGGCAGCTAGGGTATATGAGAAGGTACTTTTCAATAAAATATCTTAGTGAAGATGTTTCAAATATTTCTCCCCAGCGCAGCCTATGTTTGAAGTACTGTATTACTTAGGTGGGAACATCAACCCAGAGGATAAGCTCCAGAATAAAAGTGAACTAAAAAGACTCCTCAAAATTATTCTTTTGGATGACCTATAGGAACTGCTGGTAGGGGTGTGCAGGAGCGCACTAATTTCACAGGTTATTCTTGAATGTCAGCTCTCACCATCAGAGAGCAAACCACTGAACTTGTGTGTACTTGGGTCAAGGTAGAGAAGTACAATGAAATAAAAGACCTTCTTGTTGTTAATTCTTGAATATTTTAGCTTTTATAGATTGTTACCCTTTGTAGTATTTGTTTCTGAAACCTGAGTTGCTGTCAGGAATAGATGTTTCCCCCAGTAATAAGGCTTTCTAATCAAAGTCTTTACTCACAAGAGCAGTTTATTGATAACCAGAGGTCACTACTGAATCCTTTGTAAGCTGCTTGATTCATAGAGTTAGACACAATTAGAAAAGTGCCATTCTCAAAATCATACTCCACTGTACACCTCAGAGTACTTAAGAAACTTACAAATGTTGTTAACTGATGGTCAAGTAAAGCTTAGTTTTAGCCTGATAATGAAAGTAGTTGGATGTTCAGCTGAAGTGATGTGAGCTCGAGCTGTTCTGCTTCTTGTCATCAGCTAGTGTGACCATTTTGATAATCTTTCATTGCTTCTTCCAAAAGTACCTGGATTATAAGAGTGTGGTGAGAAGATCAGGGGCCCAAGTGATCTCCATGGCACTAACATGAATATGGAACATTCATGGTCACACAGTGAACAATTCCAGGATCATACCAAGATCTGAATCTGCAACATTATCTTGTGTTATTTACAAATATTATTAGTATCAGCAGATACAAATATCAGAGAACACAAGCCATGATAATCAGAGTTTACAGAGCAATTTGATTCCCTCAGAACATGAAAACTTTTTCTTCTCTTTTTCTACCCAAGTTTTTACAGAAAACAAAGGTCAAAATGTTGCTACTGTTTTGATAATATGACTTGCAGTGGTAACATGCCATCTGACAGTCCATGTGGTATGAGGATAATAAAAAAACCATCAGTGAGATGAATGAAGGGAGGAGAAAATGGTGGGACAAAAAAAGATATGCAAAATAGGTGAAAAGAAAGAGGAAGGAAACCAGAGAAAGAAGGAAAGCAAGCTAGAGAGAAAAGTCCCTCTGGAAGAGACACCAAGTGAAGCAAAGAGATTTCTAAAGTGATCTAGTAAGTGAAAAAATTGTGCTTAATGAAACTGTCTTCCATGATGCCTCTCTACTCACAGGCAGACTTACACAGCCATCATCAAGATCTACTTGCAAGTTGATGCTTAATTGTAAAATTTTTATTGGAACCATACTTTTATGGAAGAAAACTGTTATTGCAGTTCTTGCTGAATGGTTTCTGAGAATTTTTAGGTTGAAGACTGCAGTATTTCATGGCTTTGCAGAAGAAAAGCTGCCTATGTAACTAGACTATGAACAATTCAGTCTACAAAAGGTAGTTAAAAGTAAAGGAGGCAACCTAAATGCATAGAACCAGGATGGTTTTGGAGTCTGCAGTTTCCATTATCACCTGTACCTGTGGCTTTGTGTTATTGGGTGCTATTAATCTCAGAAGAAACAATCCTTTTGTCTAAAGAACAGCATCAACAAAAGGTATTACTGCTGAACTTGCAGGGAAAAAAACCCAATAGGTTTCTTCCATCCTTTTATATGTAGCTTTTGATCTTTTAAGGTATGCAACACCATGCAATTGTGCAGATGAAATTAGAGATATGCAGCAACTGATTTAAAATCATAATCAAGAATGTTTTCTGCATTACAAATGAAGTAAAAAGGGAAGCTTTCTATAATAGAAAGAAAATAAGTAATATACTCTTATCACACCATAGGATTTTTTATTCCAAGACCAGGTCTTTTTATACTATTGCTGAATATTATCTGCACAGTTTTATCAAATGCTGGTCCATGTATAATACTGTAAGCTGGCCCTCATGTCCTCCTCTTTCATCTGGCACTTCAGACCTAAGAAAAATGGAAAGGTCTAACCAAAGGTGGCCATTCTGGACATATTTTGACTCGTTTGCTGTGATGCGCCGATTGCTACCTTTCCATTCCCTTAATTTTTTTTCTGTTATTTCATGGTTGGCTGAGTTACAAACAAACAGGCAGGTATTCAGAGAGATACAGGTTTTTTCCCTCACTTTTCAGCTTGGATCTCTGTTGAGTTATATAATCTCTTTCTGACTAAGTTTACCAATCTGAAAGGAAAATGGTAATAATGATAATTAACTCCCTTTGTAATGCATTTTCACATGTAGAGATGAAAATTGCTCTGTCAGAGATAATGTTTGGTATAATTTTTCCCTGCCTGGCTTTCTTGTTTCTCTTCTGGGATACTCGTATGAAGTTGGGTTTTTAAGTTAACTTCCAACAGATTTATTAGTCATTTATAATTCATATTCAAATCAGGAATTAGTGACATTCTAAAGAAGGTCTTGAAGATTTCCATTAAATTAATAAAGAGAACAAGACACAATATTCTCGAGCAGTTTTCCTTCAGGAGCACAGAAATAAGAAGAATGTTCCTTTGTTTGTGTTGATGTAACGTGATCCTGAAGCAAAATGGTTCTGAGAACAAACTTTGTTTTATGGGTGAACAATTGGAAGAGTTTATGGGATAATTTACGTAAAAGTTCAAATCTGTGGTAGGTAGATGGGATTATAAAAGGGCCAGACTATAGTCTTTGTTCAGAGCTTCCTTGACTGCACCTAAGTTATATCTGACCTGGCTCTGAGCCTGCTTTGCAGTCTAAGCTTAGGATGCCTATTAATACTATGCCTATATATATATATCATATACTTATAGGCAGTTTCTGCTTAAACACTTTTCTTAACTGCTAGAAGGTTAAATAATATTCATATGTCTCTTCTGAGAGAATGCAATAGATAGAAATGCTTGAAGATTTTTGCTTCATTTGAACTTTAAAAAAATTTCTTTAAATTGTGTCTTTATTACAAGCACTTTTTGCTTGCTTAAAACTAATCAAATCAAAACAAAACAAACCCCAAAACTTCCAGAAATTCAAAATCTTCTCTTTGCTGCCACTGAGAAACTTTCTTTACATTACATCTAAAGATGCAGCATTCATCTTTGCCACGAGCACTTTTTTCATTTTTTTGTAACTGCCCCTTCTGGACACTGTCATTTAATTGTGAAAGTTAGCAGGTGTCCCATATCTCAGCACTTCTAACCTCACTATTGTCACTTGTCATAAGAGGGCCTGGTATTTAACTTCTGACTGAATGAAATTAGGCAGAATGTAAAAGCCACACCTCAGCCTTGGGGAATGGAGTCAAGGAAGAATGGAAAGGAATTCTCCAATTATTAATTAGACTCAGTGTTTTGTAGTAATGAAGCTGAGGTCTCCGTCAGATCCTTCATGTAGCACTGGAAGATATCGCTGGATTTTGGCCTAAGATACCGGATTACAGAAGGCCTATGTCCTTAATGTTCTCTAACTCTCCCCGTTGCTATGATTATTTGTATAGAAGAGAGAGAAATGCACAGGTAATATGTAGATTTCTAGCCAAAACATTAAATATATCAAACTCAATGTCAGAAGAAAGTGCTAAGCTGCAAACTGGAGGAACATGTCTCTGAAAGACAGAGAAAGAAGGGCATAGGTTGGTGTTTCTTCCTAGGATCCCTCTCAAATGATGCAGTTGCTTTCTGCCTCGTACACAGTGTTGGATGTCCAGAGTCTTCTAACTCAGGAGTAATTTGCTGCAGCTTCCAGGAGCCCATAAGCAATGTCTTAGTTAGATTTTACAATATTCTTTCCCTAATATTGTGTAATTGTCTGCCAGGACCCAATTCATGTGCTGGAGACAGATGTGTGAGTACTGGTATTGCAAAGCTTCCCAAAAGCACTTCTCCACTGCTGGTTATAATAAAAGACATTTTCCCTGAAAACCTGAAAGGACAGATTTTAAAGCAATTGGCCTTTTCATACGTTGTGGCACCATGGGCTAGACAATGTCTGAAGCACAATTTCCATGCAATTTAAGATTTCCTTTCTAGCTGTTTCAGAAATCTATTTCCTTTCCTTTTTTTTTTTCTTTTCTTTTTTTTTTTTTTTTTCCCCCAGAAGGTCACTTTATTCTTTGGAGTCAAGGGGACTCAGTAGATTATTGTCTAGCCTTCCCTTTCTGGCCTATAGCCTGTCGCCTCCTGGCTGTCTTTAAATAGTTCCTTATAACAACTCACTGCTCCTAAGTGACATATACACTTTCAGTTGCTGTCCTGATGCATGTGAAAAACTGGTTTTGGCTCTGGTCTGACAAGTTCTGCAGGATTTTTTTTTTTTTTTTTCAGTAAGATGCGAATGAAAATCGCTGGTATATATCATAAGATGTATGAGGCAAACCAGCTGATAAGATAGGAGTGTGGCTTTCATAAATTCCAGAGCTCATCCAGTTGTGTATGGATTTCAGAGCAGCTTTAAATGTATTAGTCAATGGCATTTAAAAAAATAAATGCAAAATTGCCCTAGAAACATGATCTTTCTTAATTGTCTTAATTAGAATTAATTATCTATTAAACACAGTGCATGTCAACTTAGGCAGATTACACCCTGGGTTCTAGGAGTTTATTAATTTGATATGACACTGAGACACAATAGTAAATGGAATTTAGGAGTTCATATTTATGGATCTAATTCAATCAAGAAATACATTCAGCTTCTGTGGTACTCAAGAGGAAGCAACTCTTACAGTATCTGATTCACTGCAGCTTGTTCCTAGTTGAATCCAGAGTGCTCGGGTAAATATATGAGAAGACCTATTCATACCCTAAAAATCTTACAGTCAGTGAAAGATCTTGAATTGCCACTGGAAAAACCTGACGTGAGAAATGGGAAATTCTCTTTGAATTTCAAGTATCGCTAAGATATAGGGAAAACAATACTCACTCATCCCTTTTATAAGACTTTTCAACCACCGATGAAATTGCTATCCACACATGCCTATTTCTAGGGTAATCACTTCAGTTCAGAGGTGTACAAATCAGCTACTGGTCTTGCAAAAAGGTTTTGATGACCATCTAGAGGTCTTACACAAAGCCGCCCTGGCTGTTAAAGTGAAACTGTACAGAAGTGTGTGAGTGAGTGGCTGCGTGGTGCTTAGTTGCTGGCTGGGGTTAAACCACAACGACAAGATATGTGGAAACCATGCAACCTCGAGTACAACACATTTCCATCCACTTCAATGGATTTTGGATCAGGATCATAAAATAATCTCCAACATGGCTGTCCTGGTTTCGGCTGGGATAGAGTTAATTTTCTTTCTCATAGCTGGTATAGTGTTATGTTTTGGGTTCAGTATGAGAAGAATGTTGATAACACACCGATGTTTTCAGTTGTTGCTA
>JANHGO010000041.1:30101876-30114341 GCA_024606505.1 Aquila spilogaster
GTCCCCTCTCAGTCTTCTTTTTTCAAGGCTGAACAGACCCAGGTCTCTCAGCCTCTCCTCATAAGAGAGATGTTCCACACCCTTTATCATCTTTGCAGCCCTCTGCTGCACTCTTTCAAGGAGATCCCTGCCTTTTTTTGTACTGGGGAGCCCAGAACTGGACAAAGTACTCCAGGTGAGGCCTCACCAGGGCAGAGTAGAGGCTGGCCACGCTCTTTTTAATGCACCCCAGGATACCATTGGCCTTCTTGGCTATCAGGGCATACTGCTGGCTCATGGCCAACCTGTCATCCACCAGGACACCCAGGTCCCTAAGCAGTTCAGTCTCTAACCTGCACTGGTACACACAGTTCTCCAGGTGTAGTAGAACTCTGCACGTGCCCTTGTTGAACCTCATCAGGTTCCTTTCTGCCCAGCTCTCAGCCTGTTCAGGTCTCGCTGAATGGCAGCACAGCCTTCTGGCGTGTCAGCCTTTCCTCCCAGCTTCATACCATCAGCAAACTTGCTGAGAGTGGACACTATCCCCTCATCAAGGTCACTGATGAAAATGTTGAACAACATTGGACCCAGTTATATTTATATCTATTCTGGCTGTGGTATATATATATATTAGTTATACTCAACACTGAACTCTGTAAACTTAACACGATTTAATTTGTTTGTTTAGTTTGACTTATTTAACCATTGGAATCTTAGTTTCTTCCAGTATTGTCCTGGCAATACTTAGTTTCCTGTCTTTCATTAACATAATAGGTTCCATATATGTGATTTGATGATGGGACTTTCAACATATACAGTGAGATATGAAGTCTATTAATGTTAACTATCAGGGAGAAAATATTCTTAAGGGATTCTTAAATTGGAAAGTCAGAAAGCTGATTTTCTCAGGACTTCCTTATTCTCAGCTGAAGTCTAAATTTTCTAAAATGACAGGAGAAAATTTCTTCTTCCAGACCACTTAACATAAGTGTCTTCAAGTGTAAAGAAATATTTCCTTAAGTCTGAAGGGAGTAGAAGTGTGAAAAGCTACTTAGGGTGCTAAAAGATGTATGCCCCATGGACATCTTTAAGATTAGCCAGTTTAAACACCTGAAGCATGAAAGAACATCTGCACGGGTTGTGATCAGACTCAAATGTAAAAATTAAAAGGAAAAGACGATGCTGTTACTCTGGAGGAAGCACAATGTGCAATAAACAGAATACAGATTCCTTTTCTTTTATCTATTCTGTTTCTGTTCATTTATTGATATCTGTTTATTTATTTGGTTTTCTTTTGTTGTTGCTTTTTCTTTTAATTTAGCCTGCTGAGTTTATAACTCAGCCCAATAGCATTATTCCTTCCATCACAAGAATGTCATGATACCTGGCTGTTGTCCCACACATGATGATGTTAGTTGTAAGCACATACCACTTCTGGTGGCTCTGTACGTATTTCTGTCAACCTTTGGGTAATTCAGTCTCTGGTAGCAAGAGAGACAGAGACTTTTCTCCATTTAATCCCATCTACGGAGATTAGAGCAGCAAAGGAAGAGTCTCAGTAGGGGATCCATGGTCTGGCCAGTAATGAATGTGCTGGGAAATGGAAATGTCGGATCATAGAGATAGAGACTTCAAGTGCAAGGTGTACACAGAAACACTTCTAGCAAAAAATATATTAACATCTGTGAATAAAATCCAGTAGACCTTATAGGATCTACACAATTCATCAAGCGCTCACATTGGAGCGGAACTCCTCTTAAAATCTCTCGCAGCCAATCCAAAAGTAAATCCACGCCTGTGGTGCCTTAAATTTTCACCTAATCTTGCCTTGAGTTTCTGAAGGAATGAATGATGCTTAGGCTATTATACTATGAGATCCGTTATTAGTGTATACTAATCAGTATTGAGGGCTTCTCAGTAAATACCTTTGACAGCTTGAATGTTAAGTGTGAATCTGAGAATACCTAATGGGAAACGGTTCTTCTTTTTGGTCTGTAAAAATTTATGACAACACTTACAGTAATCAAAATTTTCACCTCTGTAAGTAAACACAATTCATGTCATTGACAAAATTAGTATTTATATTTTAATATAAGGGTATCACCTTATTGAAATACTATAGTTTTTAGGAACCTTCCTTGAAAATATGTCAGGAAATAATAAGGCAAAAGGTTTCCATTGGAATATGAGAACAGATTTGCTAAGTTAGACCGTAGCTTATGCAGGCTAGTACGGTGTCTCTGGCAGTGACTGAGAAAAAAAGAAAACAGAAAATACATGAGAACTGCTCTGAAAGTAACACCTCCTATTTTGTTATGTCAGCCCATAACAACAGAGTCGGTTGTAGGTGATAAGGCAGTAGACAATGAACCTTCTTGCTGGTCTTCTATTACATTTTGTTGCCATGTGACAGACAGCAGCTGAAGGGACAGCCTGACAAAATGGCATCTGACATGGAAGTACACATGGAGCAAAGGTGTGTCATTGAATTCCCCCATGCAGAAAATATTACACCCAATGACATTTGTGGGTTGTGGCTAGGGTGTTTGGGTGATGCCTACATGCATCAGGGGGGGCAGACACTTGGGCAGTACACATGTGTCACGTGAATAGTACCTGCACATACCAAGAGCTAACACACGGAGAGATATGATTAGTAAATGTGGGTCACGGGAATGTGGAGTGATAGGTGTGTGATCCGGGGGCAGTCGGGTGTATGGGTATATAAGGTTTGTTGCGTAGTAATAAATTGGATATTCGGCGCTAGACACTGTGTGTTAGTCCCTTATGTCCCCGTGGAAGGAGGTCACGGTACGTACAGGGGGGTTGGCCTAGCTGGTTTGCTGTCTTAGACAGTGCAGGTCGCTGATCCGCAGCAACAACATTCATCTATGCTTGCTCAGTGTTCATGGAGACCAAACAGTGGATGTCAGTACAGTGAGGCAGTAGGTCTCGTGTTTCAGCAGTGGTGACAGCAACAGTGAAGGACAGTGGACATTCTAGATGGCCATATACAGCTGCTACACCATGAAATGAGGAGTGTCTCAATCAGCTCATTCATGTGAATAGACTAATGTTGGTGACTATGCTGAAAAATACTGTTTTGTAGCTGAGAATTTGCTCTGTCAGACAGTGTTATTGTGCTCTTCGTATCTTTTGTACTTTCCATGGAAATATATAGGAAGCATTGTTTTCAAAGTGATGTATGTAACAGCAGGGAATGCATATGGGTACACTTTTACTACGCTCTCAGCAACCTAAATTCAGCATTTTATAGGCTTCCAGTGCAAGAGCAAAAAGAGTATTTTCTGATTGTAGTAGCATTTGATTTTTTGTACAGACTCCTACAGCAATGAACTTTACAGCTTAACTCCAGCTGTGAGAAAAAAAAGTGCTTCCTTTCATTTCCACTGTATTTATCATTCTAATAATTTATTTTTGCATGCCTGGCTGTGTAGTAAAAGAAACAAAACAAAATAACAAACCATCTCCCGCACATTAAAGCAGAGCAACAACAGCGACAAATACAACAAAACAGTGAATGGTCACTTTTCCCTTTTTTAATGTCTCTTGCTGTTTCATAGGCTGCTATCAGTGTTTCCTCCACCGTATTTTTTCAGAAAGGAGGCTTCCGGTCTCACTCTACAGCTTTGATCATGTGTCACTTTCCCTAATTTTTATTAAAAATTTCTATGTCTTGTCTACACTTCTTGGAGGAAGTGGACCAAATGCAACCTCAAATTTTCTGAGATTACACAGTGATTTGATGATGTTTTCTGTTTCATTTCCTATTCTTCGCTAACATTGTAGTGAATGATGGACTATAATTTTAAAATCTCATTCCTGAGTGGTAAAAGATAGTTAATAATCAATTATTGTGTATGCAAAGTTAGGATTATTTATCCTATATCTTTCCCTACAGTCACATCAAATTCCATCTGGCATTTTATCTCTGTCTTTCAAGGTGAGATTCATTTGGTGATATCTGAGCTCTTTGCCTTGAACTTCCTTTATAATCAGTGGAGAGAAACTGACATTTTTAGGGGATGAATTATTCTACCCCACTTTATGATGAGATAAGTCACTCCATAAAAGCACTTATTTCCTTTCACTGTTTGTAAAAATGGAACAGAGATCTTCATGCACTACAGATGCATACATTCAGTCAGATAAATGCCATTCTTAGTATCGTAAGATTTTCCTGCAGTTTTTCTCAGTTCATTTTTGTTGTTGTTTTATTGCTCTAAATGCTTTAGTTTGTTCAGCAAGCTTTATCATCTCATTATTAACTCATTTCCTGGATAATCTATGAAGATATCAGAGCCTTGAAGGATACTAGTGGCAATTTTCCTTACATCCTCAAAACTGATAATCTATTCCCATACTTTGTTTTCCATATTTTCACCTATTTGTATTAATTTAGAAGACAATTTTCTGCTTATCCTGCATTAACTTAACTTCTACAGGAATCATTAGTGGGGAATTTATCAAAAGTTTTCAACCATCCAAGTAAACAGGTAAAAACAGCAGAACCCTTTTTTAACAACATAGCTCTTCATACTTTTGAAGACCTACAAAAGCCTTCTAACAAGTGCTTCTTTTGGCACATACTTTATTTGCTCTTTCCCAGTAATGATCATATTTTCAGGTGTCCACTAGCTCTGCTAGGTATTATTCTCTCAACTGATCTATGTTTCTTTGATATCTAAATTGTATATTGGCTCCACCAACAAGCAGGAAACCTCCCTACTTTCTTTGCGTTAAAATAATAATAATAATAAAACCATCAAAACTCCACACATTTTTTATGCTTCTAGCAAGTTCTTTTTCAGAGTTGTTTTGGTCTTGGCCTTATGTATTTTTCCTCATGATTTTTTTCTCTTTTCGGTGGTCTAACATGAGTATAGCTTTTTTGAAGAAATCTTATTTTTAATGGCACCCTTTTGTCCAATCTTAATGATTTTTTTCCTTTTCTGTTCTTTCTGTAGAGTATTCTTTTCTACAGTGTTTCAATTTCCATACATATTTCTGACTGCCATACACTTGTTTTGAGTGCCCGTGATGATGCCTTTATTCTTTACACCAACTCAAATATTTAAGCCTTTTACTTCTTAGATCCTTTGCAACAAGGTTATGCACTTTTCACTCTTTCCAAAATTAAAATCTCTTGTGGTAAGTTTGTTTCTCCATTCACTTAGGTATTAGTTAACTCTAAAGATCTTATGTTCACTGTAACATAGATTCTTTAATAATAGAAGTTTAAATAACCTCCTTTTCCTCTGTACTGGATCAAGTCAAAAAGCTATTTCTGCCCTTTGACTTCTGTAACTACCTGACCCATGAGAAAGGCAATTTCAATACCACTGGTGGAGTTTAAGCATCATTTTGTGATGTGACACTTACTCAGATACTGAGGACTGAAGACTTCTATTTTTATTGTTTCTCCTGTCCTCACTACTCTAATTCTTAGTCTGTCACAGTAACAATAACATTTTAACAGTAACATTTTCAAGCAAATAATGAAATTTTCTTCTATATTCCTGTGATTTCATTCACAAAAGATTAATGCATTCAATCTTGTTTCACTTCTATGTCTGATTTGTCTATAAGTTTAATTGTTTTAAATGTTTGTGTGCCTTAAAGTGTGCAAGCTTTTGTGTCCCTCCAGTGTATTAATATTCCTGTTGTTTAGCTTCCTTTCAGCAGTTTCAGACCTATCTATTAATATCATCATTTACATGAATATTTTTCCATTTCCTATTTTTTTAAAAAACAAACAATTTTAAAACACTGAAATCCTATTTGACTTCTTTCTTTGAGAAAGGTATATGTTTGACTGCAAACATGGAGAAAGAATAAATTGTGTCCCTATGGGTAGAAATTAATTGCTGAATGATCATTCTCCCATATAGAGTCATAGAATCGTAGAATAATTAAGGTTGGAAAAGATCACAAAGACCATCTATTCCAACCATCAATGCATCACCACCATGCCCACTAACCATGTTCTTCAGTGCCATATCTCCACTGTTCTTGAAGATCTTCAAGGACTCTACAGGGTGACTCTACCACCTCCCTGGGCAGCCTGTGCCAATACTTCATCATTCTTTCTGCGAAGAATTTTTTTCTGATATTCAACCTGAGCCTCCCCTGGTGCAATTTAAAGCCATTTCTTCAGTAAGAGTGTATTTAGAAGCAGTAAAGGACCTGTATAACTCTAAGGACAGTGATCCCAGCACAAAACACTTAGTCTCTGTTGTGGTTCATGGGAAGTAAGTACTTCAGGATAAGACTCTATGAACGGCATTATATAACATCTTGCTTGAAGTAAAAGCTCTTGGTTTATAGCTACCTTAAGGAAAGACTAAGAGCACAGGTCTTGAATCCAGCTGTCTCCCTTTGTGTTGCAGGAAGTCACTTTCATCCATCAGAACAAATAGCCCTGAGTCAATGTATCCATTCCTTTCCTTCTAAGTGGTCTTTTTTTTCAGATTCCAGTGAGTACATATGATATCTTGGTCCCTTGTACATAAAGTCAGTGTTCATAAGGGAGAAGAAGAGAGAGAAGGTATTGCATTTCCATTTTATATAATAGAATATCCTGATATAACAGATGAAACTTCTCAGAAAAATATAAGAGTGACTTACTTTCTAGGTTGTGGTCAGATTTAGGAGAAATTCATGTCTGGGCTTTTGGACCACGAAGGAAAACAAAATTCTATGTATCAAAGAAGGACAAAAGCAAAGCTCTGCAACCAAGAAGAAAAACAATACAAGAATTTTGGTCTTTCTATGTTTGAACAGCAGCCAAGAGAATCATTTTAATGCTTCTAAGTTCTCCGACATATACAAATTTTGTTATGCTTGCACACTAATCTCAAAAACATATTTAGTTAATTCAGAACCCAAAGCTAGATTACTTCACGCCCTCTAAATTCTTGATAAGTGATCATTCATTCCTGCCCTTTCTAGGCATCAGACTCCAAAAACTCCTCACTTTCAGTATAACTTAAAAGAACAATTTCTGCCAACATTTATAATGGTTTAATGTTTCTCTACACTCTGTAAAAATAGCAATATCACGTTTTTGTTTATCTCTTTGGGACAAAAGCCTGCAAGCCTTGTGTATTGTAGGGAAGGTGCTTTGCAGTGCATTTTGCCATTTTGCTATTCAAAAGCGCAGGATGAAGGTCCTTCTTTTGCATTTAATCTTCCATTTCTAAGTCAAATAATTGTGTTTCTTTTGGCTAGATTTCAGAATATTGATACAGTATAGTGCACATGCTTTCAAATATATCTTCTGTCTTCAGAAAGGAAGTTGGACATTTCTCATGTCCTGCAGAAGAAAATCATCCACAGTTCTGTTTAAATGGGTGTTGAGATTTTTCTAAGTCTCAGTAATATTTAGTTACAATTGCTTTTATCGAGATATTCTGGCTCAAAATTTTGATGATAGGAGGAATTTTGAGGAAAAGTTGATGTTAATCTCCGTGATAACTGATGATCTGCTAGAAAGAGCCCACATTACTATTTCTAGCACAAGGGTCCGTAATAACCATATACATGGGTCTGTTTCTCTTTAAAATCAAGTAACCAGTGAAGTAAAAAAAGCTTTTTTTCCCCTTCTCCAAACAATTTCCTTTTTTTTTATTCCTTGAGCAACTCAGCAGGGTTTGTATTATTATACAACTGTCAGATACAATTGTCTTACTTCTGCTAATTGTCCTCCTGTGAATTTTTAGCACCTGAGCATAGTTTTGCCTAAGCCATTACACGCTTTAAGAAAATGATGTATTGCAAAAGGCAAAACATTGTAGCACCTGAATTTGTCATCTGAAGCTGAGCAGACAACAGCTTATTTATAATGGCACCCTGTCATCCTTCAAGCCTCAGTGGAACCCTAAGTAAATGAACAGTTATTTTAGGAGACATATCTCATGTTTCTAGCCTGCATAAATCTGAATCTTACTTCTAGCAACATATGTGGCATTTTCATTATACCCTCCATCTACACTGCAAACACTTCTTCAGTCTCCCCATATACCTAAGCCAAAACATACGAGGCTAAGCTATTTTCTGTATATCGACATTTATGGTGAAAAGCGGCTTCTTGGGTTGGCAAATCTCACTCGTGTATTCAAACCATATCATGCATTTAATATATATATCTTGTTTTTACCTTAATTTTAAATGGTTAAGAATCTGCCAGACGTCGAATGCTGTCTGAACCACAGAGTTGCTGTGGCTGTTTTCCTTCCTTTCCCATATCTATGTAGACAGCAAGCTCTCAGGATGTCTTAGGTCATTGACTTAAACCAATATCTCAGGTTGGATATCACATCAGGTTGAATATTAGGAAAAATTTCCTCTCCAAAAAAGTGGTTGGGCACTGGAACAAGCTGCTCAGGGAAGTGGTGAAGCCACTGTCCCTGGAGGTGTTCAGGAACCACAGAGATGTGGCACTGAGGGACATGGTTTAGCAGGCAACATTGGTGGTAGGTGAATGCCTGGACTAGGTGACCTTAGAAGTCTTATTCAACCTTACTGATTCTACAATCTCCTCCAAGAGGAGAGATGATGGCAATACTGAAAGAAAATAAGTCATTTGTTCTTCTCTCTCTGCTTGAATCTGTATGCTTAGTGTTGTTTTTATAAAGTAGATCCTTGTCCTTCTCATCTCAGTATGTAATTTAAATCTGCTAAAATCAATGCATGCTCCATTTACTATGGGTGCATTTTAGATGAGGCCATGAGCCCAGGCTGATTTTCCATGTGTTCTGTCCAACTTAGTGACTGCAAAAGCAACAGGGGCTCCTCCTTGTTCTCTCGTAATTATGCCATGCAAGTACTGGGCAAGTACACTGCTGTTAACAATAAACGTTCTAGAATACCTTAAGGAGGCCTCCCAAGCCCACTTTGCTGTACGTTCAACTTTTGATGCTTTAAGAACCATGATTCCACATATAAATTCATTTTCAGGTGTCTCAGCTGACTAATGAGTAGATGCTGTTATGCTGCAAATCCTTGTGCTTCGCAGTTCATTCCTCAAATTCAAGAGGTCTCTGCAAGAGTACCCTGTATTATGTTGTGTTACAATGCACTGAGTGTGTGACTAATACAGAGTGAGAATCCTTCTCCTTTTGGCTGTCTCACAGTTATGCTTTTTAACAATGCCTCACATCAGCACATTAAATAGAAAGCACACATTTATGAGATGAAGCGTTTTCTATGAAGGGTAACTAACTGGAGACAATTCATACAAACTTTGCAAAAACATTTATCTGATGCTCCATTATCTTGATATGCTATAAGTTTAATATGCAAAATTAGAAATTTTTATCTTCTTACTATTACACACTCTTGTTCAGGTTGCATAGCCTTAATCACCTCTTTGTATAATTTTGAATGTGAAATGAACCTGAATATGTTGCAGTGACTGGGAGGAAGACAATCTGAGGCAAGTTTGAAAGCACTGGCCGCAGTGAAGGTTCTGCTCTGAGACTCAGAAAATCCAGTTCCATCTCCTGGTTTCCATTACACGACTTTGAACATATCACATAATCTCTCTGGACTAGTTTTCCACTTAGAAAATGGTAATCATATTCCTTCTGTTGTTTGGCTTGACAAAACCTCGAGCCTGATGAGAATGAACTTCTCCTGGGAAGATCCCGAAGTCCTGTTGCAGTTTATAAGAAAGAAAAGTAAATTGTCTTACAGTCTGGACAAACACTACAAACTGTTGTCTAATTCTGCTATATTAATCATAAGTCTCTGATAGACTCTTTTTCATGGAAATAAAATAATGAAATAGTTACTTCTCCACTGAAGACCCTACAAAGTCAGAGAAACTTTTGAAGTTCGCTTTGTATTAGAAGCTTTACTACACATCTGCCACTCATATAAAGCAAAGAATTTTAGCACATTATATACATATATATAAAACAAATACTACTTGCATTTCAATTTGTTAATTCTTGTTTATTTAAAATAGTAACATATGACAGATAGGAAGCCAGTTCTGGGTTGTGTATCACTTTTGTAACTGTGAATTCATGTGCCTAGACATAAATGTCCAAAGCTTCACAACATCAAGAAAAATTTGCAATCTCAATCCTTTCTCTAAAACAAGCTTACTGGAGCTCAGAGAAGAGTCTCATGGATTGGAAGTCTTATGGCAGCTGACTTCCATATAGGACTGCTTACATTTTTAGTAACAATGTAGGAGCATGATTATAAATCTGCACCCAGGACTGCCCTCTAAAAGAACTGCTCTCAAGTGGATAAGAGGAATCATGGATATGAGCTTTAAAAGGTAGCATATGACCAATTAGAGTGAGATTTCCCAGTATTCCCAGGAGCAGGAGGAACTTTACAGAGAGCTGAAGCCTGCAGTTTTAAAAATTATAAAAATATAAAAAAGTAACTTGAATATTTGTTAGAAATTGAACGATTTTAGAGGAATGATGATTCAGAGACAGAGGTGGGGATGACATCATTAATAATAAAGTATACTAAAGGAGATGTACTTATTGTTGCCACTATCCGAGATACAACAACCTGAGTGGAAAGACTGAGTTATTACTGGCTGTTTCTGGTTACTGAACCAGACACAAAATGATGTGTTTTTCATTGCCTTCCTCAGATGCTGACATCATGCCTTTAGTGTATTTCACCAGGCACACTCGCAACATACATTTTTGAGACAGATAATCTTACAAAAGCTCAGATAGTTGTGCTGTGCTTTCTACTTTAATCAATAAGTTAGAGGAGAGTCTTCCAGCTCTGTGTATGATGTCCACTTACCCTCCTTGCTCCTCAAAGTGTTTCAATTTAACAGTACCAAATAAAATCAACCGAAGAAGATGACTCTCAAAACTACGAGATCTCAAAAGACTTTTATAACTATTCAGCTGCTAAGACTCTTTCCATCTAGCTTTCTGGCCACTTGAATTCTTTATTCCCTTCTGCTTGGGAGCAGAAGACCATCAGGAGGGAATGGAAACCTCCGTGCTTTAAGCCAAGCCTCTGTTTTTTTGATTATTCAGTTATCCTGCAAATAGTTTTTAAATGCCTCTGAGGTTGTGACTGGTTTAACCAACACCAGTTGTATCTTGACTGAAATACCAGTGGGCAGAGAGGACAGTACCATCACCAGACTGGAAATAAAACTGATACATCTGTGTTTGACGGATGACCTGAATAATTCAAGGCAAAACACTTTCAGAAACCTTTTGCTGGAGTGGGCATTTTGCTAACCTCAGGCAACTAAAAAGTTAAAATATCCTTGAAAATATTGCACGTTATTCCAGGTTATGAATTAAATTATTTTTGAAAATTTGTAGGTTTTCCCTTCACCTGCAATTTAGTTGGTGTGCTCTAAAAAAGGAACAAAGGGCTGGCCCTTAATTTTCTACTTGCATTTATCTACTGGACTGGGGGGTACTAAGAAAACGTTTTCAAAAATGTGTGTTTGTTTGTCTGTGTCTGAGTGTTCAAGTTGCTAAGTCCATGTTTTTCAACACTTGAATTTTATTCAATGTTCGTTTGTCATACTTACCAGAGACAGAAGAATATGAATTGAGACTGTCAATATAATCAGTGTCAGAGACAAGAGGAGAAGTGAGATATTGATGATGTAGGAGTGAAATGGATTGCAGGAGATGGGAATATCAATTAATACATTCTGTAGACACTTTTGTAATCAGCTGTGGGATTATGCACACTAATCACTGGAACAGGCACTGGAAGAAACAGAGGAACATGAAGTCCAGAAAGGAGGTGGATGTCCCATTCCTGGAGACACTCCAGGTCAAGCTAGATGGTGCTCTGAGCACCTGATCCAGCTGGAGATGTCCCTGTTCATTGCAGAGGAGTTGGACCAGGTGGCCTTTAAAGGTCCCTTCCAACTCAAATGATTCTATGATTCTACAGTTCTATGATTCTATAATTCTGATCCTTGACACCAGCTCCAATAAAAAGGGTCAGTTTTTACCAGCCAGGAATTAAAACATTGGTCTAAAGTTTTCTCTGAAAATACCTGCCTTTACCTTTCATTATAGAGGAGTAAAGAATCTCATATAGAGAGGTGTGTATGTAAACAACTGCATATGTAAACATGACATTCACGGATTGATCAGTTTCTCTTTAGTAAGGTACAGTGAAGGCAGTGTATTCAGGCAATCATTTCTTTCTATACCTATCCTTCTCTCCTCCCTGGATTACCTCAACCTAAACAATTCTTAACAGAACTTTGTTTATTCTGTTCCTCCTAATATTCACAATTAGGCATTACATGGTCTCTCCAGATAAAACCATAGAATCACAGGATCATAGAATCATAGAATGGCCTGAGTTGAAAAGGACCTCAAAGATCACTTAGTTTCAACTCCCCTGCCATGGGCAGACTTGCAAACCACTAGACCAGGCTGCCCAGAGCCACATCCAGCCTTGCCTTGAATGCCTCCAGGGATGGGGCATCCACAACCT
>JANHGO010000041.1:30114441-30145768 GCA_024606505.1 Aquila spilogaster
TTTCCTTTCCTTTCCTTTCCTTTCCTTTCCTTTCCTTTCCTTTCCTTTCCTTTCCTTTCCTTTCCTTTCTTTCCCTTCCCTTCTCTTCCCTTCCCTTCCCTTCCCTTCCCTTTTCCTTTCTATAAAAACCTTGTGTGTGTTTACCCGCTATTCTATGCTTTAAACTTCTCAAACAACAAACATGGTAGAAACACTGCAATCCTACTGCATCAAATCTTTCCTTGAGAAAGAGGACTTTAAGCATGTGTTTGACTCTGGACATGGAGATGGTATGTAAATGGCCACTGTAGGCAGAATAATTTGTATCCCTTTTGGGTGGACAGGAGCTACTGAATGATCATTCACCCAAATCCAGAGTTCTGTAATAGGTATTTAGGTGCAATAAAGGACTTGCGTAACTAAGGACTATGAGCTCTTGTGATCCTTGTACAAATGCTAATTTCTGTTGTGGTACATGAGGAATGGGTACTTCAGAATAAGGCTCAAAGCAGGACATTAAGTGACTCGTGACTTAAGGTCTAAGTACTTGGTCTGTAGCTGCCTCCTGTTAGCCATAGAGAAATGCTAAGAGCGTAGGTCTTGAACTGAGCTGCATCCCTCTGGGTTGCAGGGATATGTGTTTGCCCATCAGCACAGCCCCGAGCCACCAACTCAGGATGTGCACCTATTCCTTTCCTTTAAAGTGTTTGGGTTTTGTTTAGACTGCAGCAGCTGCATACAGTATCTTGGTCTCTTGTATACAAGGTTAGCGAGCATAGGGGAGAGGAAAAGAGAAGATTGCTTGGGTATTTTATTCCAGAGTGGAAAATATTTTAGAAGTTCTGGCAGCCCCTGCATCTTGTATAGGTGGACAACTGATGAAACTTCTTGAAGAATTAGTGGGGAGAAGGGGTATGATTTTTAAAAATTTTATTTATGTATTTTAATTTATTAATTTTAAGCCATTTAATTGTTGCAACTAGATATGAACAATAAAGCTACACTAGAGATCAACTGCCAGATGCAGAGGTAGCTGATGTTAATCTAAGTGAGAACTGGTGACCTGCTGGAAAGTGGCCACACTACCATTTCTTGCACAAGGAGACGTATTAGCTACACAGCACTGCGGTCTCTGATGGTCTTTTTAAAAAACTTTTTTTTTCCTTCTCCAGCCACAGCTTCCTTATTCCTTTCCTACACTAAAAATAGGCACCTGTGGGAAAATACAATTAATTGTGCTATCACACAGCAGGAGATGTAAGTTATCCTTTAAATTATAGACAAAAGACCAAACATATACTATGGCTCTGGTTTACTTGCCACTGATATTTTGGGCAACTCTACAGGGTTCATATTATTATAGAACTGTCAGATACAATCGTCCTACTTCTGCTAATTGTCCTTCTGTGAATTTTTAGCACCTGAGCAGGGTTTTGCCTAAACCACTGCATGCTTTAAGAAAATGATGTATTGCAAAAGGCACAGCATTGTAGCACCTGAATTTGTCATCCAAAGCTGAGCAGACAACAGCTTATTTATAATGGCACTCTGTCATCCTTCAAGCCTCGGTGGAACCCTTAGCAAGTGAATAGCTATTTTAGGAGATATGTCTCATGCTTCTAGCCTGTGCAAGTCTGAATCTTACTTCTAGCCACATGCAAGGCATTTTCATGATACTCTACGTCCACATTGCAAACACTTCTTGAAACGTCCTCATACTTCGATCAGCCAAAACCTATGTATGATTCTAAGCTATTTACTCTACACTGACATTTAGGGTCAAAGGTGGCTTCCTGGATTAGCAAATCCAGCTCAGGTAATAAAATAATATCATGGATTTTGAAAAAAGACCATTGTTTTATCAGTTTAAAACAGGTAGGAATACCTACCTGCCTACGGCTGCTGGCTGGACCACAGTGTGAACATACAGAACCTGTGGCTGGTGTCCTCCCCGTCCCGTACCTAGGTAGACGGCCAGCTCTCAGGATGTCCCTTGTGATTGCTAGCCAGCCGAAAACATTGAAACTTCTTTGCCGTTTCTGTATCAGCTCTGTTATTTGTAGAAGTTGTATTCAATTAATACAGCAGCCCTTCCTAGCGGAGTCACAATGGCAGCAAAGCAAGAAAATGAGCCATCAGCATTATCCTTGTACTTCTCCCTGTGCTGAAATCTGTAATGTTCAGGATTGTTTCTGTAGAGTAGTCCCTTGTTCCTTTCATCACAGGACACAGCCTAAATCCACTAAAATCAGTGCATGCTCCATTGACCCCAGATGCATTTCGGATCAGGCCATGAGCCCAAGCTGATTTTCCATGTATTCTTTCCTTCTGCAAAGGCAACAGGGGTTCCTCCCAGTGCTCTCAAAATGATGCCATGCAAGCATTGAGTGGATACACTACTGTTAACAATAAACATTTTAGAGTGCACTAAAGACCGAATATGTTAAGGAGGCCTCCCTGGACCACTTTGCAATGAATTCAACTTTTGATGCTTTAAGAACCCTAATACCAAGCATACCTTCATTTTCAGGTGGCTCAGCTGACTAATCAGTAGATGCTGTTAATGCTGCGAGTTTGTGTGGCAGTTCATTAGTCAAATTTAAGAGGCCTCTGCAGAAGTACCTTGCATTATGTTGTTATACAATGTAGGAAATGCTCTAAGACTGTGTGACTAATAAAAGTCAGGAGCCTTCTCCTTTTGGCTGTCTCACAGTTATGCCTTTTTACAATATCTTATGTCAGCATATTAAATAGAAAACACACATCTCGGAGATGAAGCAGTTTTTCTGAAGGGTAACCAAACACAAACAATTCACATAAGCTTTACCAAAACATTTCTCTGATGCTCCATTATTTTGACATTCCATGGGATTAATATACAAAATTATAAATTTACATCTTCTTAGTACTGCACACACTTATTCAGGTTACATAGCCTAAATCACGTCTTTGCACAGTTTTGAATGTGGCATGAACCTGAATGTGCTGCAGTGATTGGGCGAAAGCCAGTCTGAGGCGAGTTTGAAGGCGCTGGCTGCAGTGAAGGAGCTGCTCTGAGACCCAGAAAATCCAGTTCCACCCCCTGTTTTTTGTTACTCGACTTTGAACAAGTCGCATATGCATAATCTCTTTGGGCTATGGTTTTCCACTAGTAAAATGGTAATTGCATTTCTTTTGTTGTTTGTCTGACAAGCTGCCTAGCCTGATGAGACTAGAAGCTTTTCTGGGTAGGATCCTAAAGTGCTCCTGGAGTTTATGAGAAAGAAAAGTAAATTGTCTTACAGTTTGGACAAACATTATAAACAATTGTCTAATTCTTTACATTAACCTGGAGTTTGTGATAGACCCGTATTCACTAAAATAAAATAATAAAATAAATAGTTACTTTTCCACTGAAGTCCCTACGAAGTCAGAGAAACTTTTGGAATACGCTTTGTATTAAAAGCTTTACCACCCACCTGTCACTCACACAAAGCATATAATTTTGACAAATTATGCAAAAAAACCTAATTACATTTTAATTTGCTAATCCTTGCTTAGTTAAACTAGTGACATATGCAAATTACCTGCTGAGACCTAAATTACTTCTTTCAAAGGATAAATAAATGCCCTTTAGTATTTTCAAATATTATTAAAGGAACTTCTTGATTGACAGATAAGAAGTCAGCTCTGGGATGTAATAACACTTTTATAAAAGTGAGTTCATGTACCTAGACATAAATATCCAAAGTTTCGCAGCACAGAGAAAAATTTAGGAGTTTGGATCATTTTCTGAAAACTTGCTGGAACTCAGTCAAGAGTCTTATGGATTGGAAACCTTATGACAGCTGCCTTCCTTAGGATTGCTTATGTTTTTTCTTCTTTTCCATCCAGCAACAATATAGGAACATGATTATAAATCTGCACCCAGGCCTGCCCTTTAAAAGAATTGCTCTCAAGTGAATAAGAGGAATCATAGGTATGACCTTTAAAAGATAGCATATGACCAATTAGGGAGAGATTTTCTAATGTTCCCAAGAGCAGGAATAACTGTGCAGAGCTGGAATCTGGAGATAAAAAAATTGTAACTATAATCTTTCATAGGTCCTGGACAATGTTAGAGGAACAGCCATTCAGAGGTAGGGGATGTCAGCATTAATGAAATCTAGAGACAGACCAGAAGATTATTTTTCATTGTTATTTAAAAAATAATAAAATAAAATTAAACAAATTAAGCATACTGAAGGAGGATATGGTTAATGTGGCCAGTACTTAAGATATGGCAACCTGAGCTGGAAGACTGAATCCTTACTGGAAGTTTCTGGACCGACAAAGCTCCTGCTGGAGTGACTGGATTTGGATCTTGATTTAGATTTGCAAATATGATGCATAAATTAAGTGCAGTGGTATTGGTGCATACACCTTATTCTGAAAAATGTTGCATCTACTTCTATGAACCTCCACCACCCTTTAGAATGCTCCAGAGCTTTCCAAAATTTGGTTTAGTTCTTGAACCAGACACAAGCAGAAATGTTTTTCTTTGCCTGCCTTAGATGCTGACACCACACTTCTAGTGCATTTCACCACATATAGCCCAAAAAGATTTATTTGAGTCAGATAATCTCACAAAACCTGAGATATTTCTCTGTGGTGTGGATTCTACTTTAACTGGTAAGTTGGAGGAAATTCTTCTGGCTCAGCAGATGATGAGTCTTAGTCAGTGCTTAACTTCCTTGCTCCCCAGATCATTTCAATTTAACAGAAAAATTTGAACAGTCCTAGGAACAGAAGCAGACTCTCAAAACTCCCTGATCTCAGAAGACTTTTATAACTATTCAGCTGCTGAGTCCCTCCCCCTCTATTTTTCTGGTCACTTGAATTCTTCATTCCCTTCTGCTCAGGAGCAGGATTTCGGTGGGAAGGAATGGAAACTTCCCTGCACTAAGCCAAATCTCTGGTTTACTGATTCATGAATTCTCCTGCAAATTGTTTTTAAATGCCTGGAGGCTGTGACTGGTTGAACCTACACCTCTTGTGTTCTGGTTGAGCAACCTGAGGGCAGAGGGTGTAACACCATCACCTCCCTAGGAAGAATCAGATACATCTGTGTTTTAGGGGAGATCTGATGGTAATAATTCTTGGCAAGGTACTTTCAGAAATCCCTTGCTGGATTGGACCTTTTGGAAACCTCAGGCATCTAAAAATGTGTTTAAATATGCTTGAAAACACTAGACAGTGTCTACCACACTTCAGAATTTAAACATTTTTGAAAATTGGTAGGTTTTGTTTCCATCTGCAGCTGAGTTAAACACTGAGATAGGGGCAAAGGCTTGGCCAAATTATTCCCCTAGTTTTCTATTTACATGTATGTCCCCTAAACTGGGGGAGTTAAGAAGATATTTTCCAAAGAGCATATTTTCTTAAGTCAGTCAGGTCTTGGTGTGAGATCTGCTTCTGGCACGTTCACCATAGCCAAATTCCTGTTGTATTTCATCAACAGTACAATTTTAGTCAGTGCTTGTTCATCAGATGTACTAGAGACAGAAGAATATGAATTGAGGCCGTCAATATAATCTGTGCCAGAGACAAGAGGCAAATCCAGGTATGGACAGTGCAATAGTGAAATGGATTGAGGAGAGGTGGGAATATCAGTTCATAAGTTTTGTACACACTTTTGCAATCGATTGGCTGTGTGGTCCTATACGCTAATCCTTGCCACCAGCTCCAACTGCGAGTGCCAGTTCTTACCAGCTGGGGATTAAAACATTAATCTACATTTCTCTCTGAAATTGTCTGCCTTTTCCCTTCACTATAGAGGAGTAAAGAATCATATATATAGAGTGGTATATATAAGTAAGGTATTCATAAGCTGCTCTGTTTCTCTTTATTAAAATATATTGATAGAAGCAGTGGATTTACAGTGATCATTTCTTCTTCTATCTACCCTTTTTCCCTCCCTAGATCACCTCAGCCTAAACCATTCCTGACAGAAGTTTGGCTAATTTCCTTCTCACTGTATTCACTGACAGACATTTGATGGTCCCCCCAGATAAATAATTTCAGTGACTTAACAGTAGCTGTGAGGCAGTGATATATGGGCACATAATTTAAAATAAAATAAAATAAAATAAAACAAAACGTTATTTAGCTCTCATTGAGTGTTGACTATTTCACCCACAGTGATAGGTCTACTGTAAATTTCTTAGACTGAATAAGTTTGTCACTGTATATTTTATGTCATATGTTCTTTTCTTTACAGCAAATATTTCCAAAGCTCCTAACATCTTATAAAAACAGTATTTAACCTCTGGCAAGCTATTTTCAACCATTGTATTTAAGTAACAAGATAAAACCTAAAAAACAGAAGTAAATTTATACTGTTTTGATTATGTGAAACTCACAACTCAAATGATGCAAAAGCCAATTAATGTAATGCCACCCTCAAGAAATATAGATAAAAATTTTAAAATGTCCCTTGAACATTGTAACAGTATTTAATAGTGCCAATACTAAAAACCAGAGACAATGTTAATTTCTCTTAAGATACAACTGCCTATAAGAGAGTCTCTAAAACCTTATGTAGTCATCTACATTTTATGGGGCCAACAGGATGAAAAATGTTAGATTATATGATTATTCTGGTTTCCAAATCTATTTTCAAAACTGCTGAGTACTGTTTCCGCTGACTTCTGTGGAAACTCCTGGGTGCCTGGCATTTTATAAAGCAGATCACTGTGAAGATTTGAACAGTTAAACACACGGGAGCTAGGCTTTATTGGTAATGGTGAAAATATGAGCATGCATCACCTCTAATCTTATTATCAGCAGCATGCTTTGCAGTAACAAATAACTCAGCTTCTCTTCTAAGGAGAGCTAGTCACTGTGGCAAGCTGTGCACGAAAATTAAACACTGATAACGTAATTTTCTGTTCTCTAAGGAGCTTACAGTAGACTAGATTGTGGGACTCAATCTCAAGTAAAGTGCCACAGAGTAAGAAAGGAAATGTAATACTTCATAAATCAAATCAAATAAAAATAGACAATTATTACTTTGAAAATTATATCTGATGTAATTTTTTCATTCTATTGAATTTTTGCTTTCATTGACACGTATTCTCAACACCTACAAGCAGCAGCTTGGCTGCTGTCAAATACATCTGTTAAACCTTATGGATAGCCTAACCCTATGATAAGTACCGCAGTGCAAAGCACCAGACTGCGCATCCGCTCTGGCTGGGCAGACGATATTCTTCCATACTGTTGGACCCATTAGGAGTTTACTGTTACAGCCAGCTTCCAGGGCATTGCCTTAGCTCATACCTGTGATCGAATGTTAAAGGGTATCAGGTTCAAGTCAACGTTGATGGGACTTTAGTATGCAAACAACTGCTTTAGTGCTTTTCAGGGTAGAGGCAGGCACGAACTCATATTGCATTCACTAAGGACCTGACTTAACAAGGGATAGATTACTGTGCAGCTGCTAGGGGTTGCAAAGGCTCTGGCAGGGCAGTTGGGCAGAAAGGGAACCCAAGAGAGAGAAGATTGTCCTATTGGAAAATTGCCTTTGGATATAGGCATGGACATGGGTGCAATGTTAGCAGAATGTCATCAAGCTTGAGTTGAGCAGTCCAATAAAATGAAAGATAGATATAACTTTGTAAGGCTTCTCTGTGGGTAAAAGTCTAGAGTATATGGAGATGTGCATATGCAGTTTTGCAACAAGGAACAAGATCAAAGATGGGTGAAAAACATGGAAGAGAGGTTTGGAAAATAGGGCGAGAGTTCATACTTGTGTTTTACTTTGAAGTACAATGGTGTTGATCCATCTCACCAACATTTAGGCACCTGGATGGGAAAGGAGCTGATTCTCTGCAAGTGAGAGAGGAGCCAGATGTCTTCAGAGGGAGTTTCAGCCCACCTATGATCATACCTGGGCCTGGAGTGGTCTGTCTTTACTCTTCACTGCATTAAGAACAACACTGTTCCTAGTGTCAGCACTTCAGGCCAAGTGAGATGAATCTGGGCAACTCTGTTCAAATCCTCTGCTGAGTCAAGAGAAAGGATCTTGCCTCACCAGTTCTGTGTGGATAAATAGCAGTGCCAGAAAAAAGTGTTTTCCTAGAGATTTCTGAAGATGGTCAGGAGAACATCCCACCTGACACCATCACTAAGCATTGACTGGGCATTTTACTTTTCCCTCTTTTGTGACAGTTAGCATATCTATACAGCAGGAATACGGCAAAACTATTTTATCCATTTCTGGTCTTACAGAACCATGTTGACATTTTAGAAGGAAATTCTATAGTATCTTACTTCTCTGTAGATATACAAATGTTTATATGCATAGCCACTTAGTCATAAGTTAGTCATATCTGGTTACACAGGGTGTTATTTGAAAACAAAAATAAAATCACCAGTCTACCCAGGAGACTCCTGATATTAGTATTTTTAAAATACTAAAACATGGCTTCTTCAGCACTTAAGAAGTAAAATTTAATTTTTTTTGAGTACTTCAGATGACAGATTCTTAGAGGACATAAAGCTAGCTATGCCTCTGTAGATCTGTGCTGACTTGTGTCAGCTAATGGGTGACCTGGCATTGATGTTTCTATTTCAGTCCATTAACCATCTCACTATTTGCATTAGTACTACTGACAGTTGCAACATTATAGAAAAGAGCTTTCCCAGACCTTAATATGACCTTTCCATTTTGAATTCAGATGTACTGACACAGTTCTTAAAATGAGACTGTTTTGACTTTTTGCATATTCCATTCTTGAAGTGAACACCTTGTTTGGTGTCTTCATCTGCAAACTTTCATCAAGTACCAAGGGTTGACTTGTCCAGACAGGTTTGTACAGCCCATTTCCTGATCTTTTGTTCTTGCAAATAATGAATATGAAGCAGGACCATGGGATTAGCCCAAGATATCGTACTACATCAATCAGTGTAGCTCCGGTTTTGGCAATGATAATGCATGCAGATCTTCTGTAGAAACATATTCTACTGTTAATAAAGAAGATGCATGCTTGCATTGGTTAAGAGTGGTTACAATTGCAGTTTCTTACTGACCATCATATTTTACTGTCCAAATAACTTCCCAAATAAACCTTCCAGCTCATTGGCATGAATTATGAATGTGCCAGCAGTGTTGATTTTAAAATGCGTGTCAACACTTTAACATCTGAACATCTATGTAAATGCAAGCTTTTAGCAGAATTTCAATTTAACAAATTACAGTTTGTGACTCTAATTTATGAGAACTATGTAAATACCTAAGATTTTTATAGCTGCTCCTGCTTAAATTAATCACAAATTACTAATTATGCCTTTTTCAGCTGCAGGATATGCAAATTTAGTTGCATAAAGAAAGGAAGTGTTCAAGAACAGATTGATTTTAGAAACATCGTGCAGTATTGGTTTTGAACAGTAGAGTGCAGCCTTTTAACCTGCTACAGACCTAACAGGTCCACATCTGTTTTGTTTGTATTGAAATCCAAAACATGAAGATAAAAAAAATATATAAAATATAAAGTATGTTCTTCCTCAGAGAATAATTTATATCCCCATCACTGGCTGTACACAGTGCATGTCTGTACACAACTGCAAGGCAGACACAAGTCCGAAATCTGAAAATACTCTAAGGGATGGGCTAGTTTGTCATACTGTAACTCCAACACACCAAGTGAGGAGGAAGTCTGAAAGACACCTTACTCACCTAGAGCCAAACCAGTCTTCTGATATCAACAGAAATATTGGCCACAACGGGATTTCTGCAGCCAAATGGACTCTGCCCTGCAGGTAAGCAAAACAAGGAAAGGGCTGTTATTGCCAATTGTAGTGGTGGGAGTTGGGAACTGAGCCCCTGATGTATTTACAGTACATTGTACATTCATTCTCTTTTTCTAGCCGTCCCAAGATCACAGTGTTGGATGTAAATACCAATTTTAAAAAAGTAAAAAAAAAAAAATTATTTATTTTTATTTCTGTGTTGCTGGTCAGAAATTTCATTCTGTGCCTCCTGTAAGGAAGGAAGGTGTGGTTTCCTACAACTGTAGAAGAACTAAAGCTTCAAGCTTCATTCTTTTTTTAAGGCCATTTGGTTTTGGCTGGTTTTGTGATTCTTTGGTAGATAGCCATTCCTTTTGTGCTTACAGTTCCTTCCACTCAGCTCTTCTTAGACTTCAACTCCAGTATTTTGCTCACTTTTGGGCTCTATAGTACAAGACAGACATTAATATATTGGAGGGAGTCCAGCAAAGGGCTACCAAGCTGGCCAGGATGTGGGAGGAGAAGTTGAGAGCTGGTCTGTTCAGGCTGGAGAAGAGAAGAAGAGGAACCTTCTTGCTGTTTGCAGCTTCCTACTGGGAGCATGTAGAAACTGAGAGACAGACTCTTCTCAGAGGTGAACAAGGAAAGAACTGGAGGCAACATGCACATGTTGCAGCAAGGGAGAATCCAATTAGATATAGGGGAAAAACAAGTCACCATGTCAGGGCAGTCAAAACCCATGGTCTAACTTCAGACTTAGATCCATTTTTGAAGTTGGCCCTTCTTTCATCTAGAGGTTGCACTAGGCAATGCCTTTTTCCAAATTAAATTAGTTTATGTTTCTAAGTCCAGGGGTTTTTTATTTATAATCAAGTTCTGCAGTCAATGTCAAAAATGTAGTTAGGAAAAAGTCCTTTCCAGACCCAGATTTAGGCAGGTGGTACTGTCTGGAGTTATTTGGTGTGATTTTGACTAAAGAATTTTGTGCCTAATTGCAACAGAGCTGGTCTTTGAGACTCAGGTGGGTAATGGGATCCTAATTTACCACAGAGCTGCAGAGATTATTGGAATACTTGGCTGAAGCACACAATGAAAAATAGGAATTTGGGACTGTATTAGAAATGTCAGACACAGAGCGGTTTTATTTATTCACTTACTGAAACAAAAGGACCCATCAGAAGGGAAAACCAGATCCAAAATCATGCTTCAGTATATTTTTCAAGTAGACTAAGATAAAAAACTCATTTATGAAGTGCTGCTTGGACCAAATTTATTATAACGATCCCATAGCGATGGAGATCAAAGAAAGCAACATCAAGCTTTATGGCTTATGGCATGGATTTGTTGTCCAAAGGATCCCGTTGTGTCGGTTGCACCAAATCACCACCAGAGTTGCCTGGGGCATCCCTGTTATACATCACCCTAAGACTCGGGGGAATAGCAATCTGATGATGCAAAAACTGCCCTAAACTAGTAAATTTGTTTTCCTTTGTTTTGTGCTGTTGTTCTTATGTGAGACTCTTCTGCCACCTTGCAACCTCTTAATATCACCGTCTAGGGTTTGCTCCTCTATGGACTGAGTCAGAATTCTTTGTAAAAGCTATTAGCCAGCCGAACTGGGTTTTAGGGTGTTTCTTCTTTCTCTCCCTCTCTCTCCCCTTTAAAGATTTGCTGTGCTTCAGTTTGTAATTGCTGGAATTGTAAGCAAGTGTTGAAACGCTACACAGTTCATTGCTCATTTTATGCTTCATAAAATATTTAGATCCTTTCGATGCAATGTAGCCATGAGTCAGCAGGCTGTTACTTGAACACATTTCATCGCGTCAAGAGCTTGCATCCTCCAATAGTTTAGTGGCAAAGAGGGTTGCCAGAATTTATTCTTTAAATGCAGAAGACTTTGAGAACCAAGATACATTACTGTTCCTGTACATACCTCCATTTTCTCCTCTTCAGTCTTCTAATCATATGCTCAGTACCCTCAGTGTTTGCTGGAAACATTCCATTCCTAAGCTGATAGGTTAGTTTCTCTTTCTAACTGACTTTGATCACATAAAGAACAATCATGTTATTTCTTCTGCTACTGTAAAATTCATAGATTTTGATTTTTGCCCAGTCACGAAGAGTGGTGTCCTACCTGGGCTTAAGCAGAACAGAAATACAGGCATTTCAAATATCTGCAGAGCAGAATTTTTGCTAATGTATTTCCCTAGCTGATATCATTCTGTTTGCTGGCATTTTTTTCTTTTTTAGGCAATGATGGCTAATGTTAATGAAAAGAGCTGTTTTTGTAGTGTCTATCAACTGCAAAGCCACTGAATTCAGTTCATGTGGAGTTCCAGCTTGAGGAAGCTGGTATAGAAAATGTGGACTTTTGGGGCTGCAGTGAAGTATAGAGGGAGGTTAGTGCATGATGTCTCCTAAACCTTCTCGCTCCCTGGGCTACATCACAAGCATGTAAACGCACATCATTCCTCCTGGGGAATGTTTTGAGATCCACTTGTTGAAGATGTGAAAATACCTTTTCCCATGCATATCCACATTCAAATATTGAAGTTCTTTCTCTTCAACTGAATTTTGCAAGACAGCTTAAAAAACCGAGACCATCTAGGTCATTCTTTGTTATCTTCACAAAAACATTTACATCTACGTTGAGGTGTGTTTCAGCAGGCAGCAACATCTGAGTATTGAATGTATTTATATAACCTCTCCTTTGTCTTAGAGATGCTGGGGAGCAACTGAAGGGCTACAGGCTTCCAAGCACCCGTCATTTCTAAAGATATCCTACCTCCTGAAACCATACAGGTCTTGAAGCACCAAGTAGCACAGAACTTGCATATCTTTTGAGTCTCTGAATCGAAGTGGCTTCCTCCAGATCACAATCTGTAACAGAGATCAATGAGCCTGGACTTGTCACTTCATAGTCCTCCCCCAGAGCTACTGCAGTAATCCTTTTACTCTAAAGAACAGAAGAGTTTTGTTGCTCTTGCTGGTTTGATTTTTTTTTTTTTTGGTTGGTTGGGGTTTTTTTGTTTTGTTTTGTTTTGCTTTTTCCCCCTGTGCCAGATTGTTTTAAATACTTTGTTGCACTGTCTATAGCTTTTTCATTTGATTTTCAGGTCAGTAGACAGATTCTCCACTCAATATTTCATAAATGCTAGCAGTTAGTTAACAAATTTCATCATGCCATAGCACAGAAGTGATCTCTCTACTTCTTGGCACAGTGTGGTTTGTTGGTTTTTATTCTTTTTTTTCTCAAGGAAAGATCTTAAAGTTCTTATTTATAATTTATTGAAAGTAATACGAGCTTCAATTTCCCCACACAAATAGTGTTGTACAAAATATTCATAATAACCACTGTTTTAAACCATAACTCATAAAATCAAGTCTATCTCCAAAAGTATTTTTCATTTATAGCCTGATAAAAAGTGAATTGCATCTCCAAAATCAGAACATAACTTAGTTTCATAAAAATATGACCACTTTTTGTTTTGTGTGCCTGGTCTGGAAATAGCTTATAAACAGAAGCAGATCCCCTGAGTATATTCTACTAGGTACCGGTGTGGGTGAACTTATCTAAATAAATCTAAGAGGCAGATAAATAAAAAAAGATAACTGTTAAAGAGTAGAGCCGGGAGTAGATCAAAAATCCAAGAGGAGTATCCGTGAAAGCTGCTGAAAGTTCAGATCTGTGGTAGAGCTTGAGGGGCCCCTAAAAGAAAACAACAACAAACCCTTAAAAACCCCCCAAAACCCAAACAAATGCCCCACAAACCTAAATCCTGTCTCAAACTGTTCTTTCTTAATTTGCACTTTTAATTCAGAGTGTTAGCAACATTCTAGAGAATAACACAGTGCAAAGGTAGTCCCTGTTTGGGCAGATTAAGGGACTAAAGGAATTTGTGGAGCTGGGCCCTGGTGAGTACTGGGACAAACTGGGGGGGGGAGTGAAGGGATATGGGAATAACAAGTAGCATTTGCAGTAAGTGCTAGAGTGAAACTCATCAATTTTCTACCCACTGCCATGATGAAGTAATCTGTAGATGTTATGACAGCTTTAAAAAAAAGGGAAAATATCAGGTTAATCACTTGCAAGACAGTTTTTCCCCATGCCCTGAGAGCATTATGGAAAAATACCCAGAAACATTTGTGAGAGTGATGGAGAAGCAATTGATCAAGGCTGCTGTCACTGAAACCAACTGTGTAGATTATTCCATAGTTGTTGCAATCACATTCTTATTAATATTAATAGAAATATGGATTGGGTTTTAAAATGCATATTTAAATAGAGAGTTGATGGCAAGGATACACCAAGCGTATCTACTAACATTAGAAAAAAGCTAAATTAAGCCTGTGGTTTGCAAGTGGTCACGTTTTACTCAATGCAAAATGAGAATACTGCCCAGCCAAGTGCTATTGAACTCTGTCCAACAGGAGTATATGGTCAGATCAAGGATAACATACTCTGCTTATTGACACAGAAAGCCTCTTTTAAGATATGTTGCAGCTCAGCAGTTATTGTAAAACATTTTGCATCCAGAGATTTGCAATTCAAACATCAACAGCTAACATAAAAAATAAGCTATATAAGCTGTTCTTTCTCTCTCTGAATCCATCAGCAAACTGTATGCAACAAATTTGTGTCATTATAAATTTTAGCAAGTAACTATTTTAACATCTTAAGGAAAGCTAATTTGGGTGGTTTTTTTTTCTTCTTTCTTTTCCTTCAGTAGCTTGGTGCAGCCTTAACTGTCACACAGTGCAATTAATTACTTGATATAACTGAAATGTTATGTTGAATAATAGACATCTAAGTAAAATGGACCTCTAGCTGTTCCCATTGAAATCAGGTTAAGTTCATATTTAGGGTCAAGCTGTACATATGCTTTGAGTTTCCAAAGCTGGTATTTGCATGCCTAAGATAAGTACAAATCATGAATTAAGTGTTCAAATGCAAAATATTTTACATTCCAGGATTGTTTGTCATTAGATAAAAATTGTTGAAAATGTAAAATCCCAAAAAGTGTACTTTGGGCAGATTTCTCAGTATTCTGGGACATGCATGTGTGCATTGAAATTGGGGTTTTTGCATATATGATGAAGCTTATCTGGATGACGAGATGTTTTCATATAGTTCTGTGCACAGTTTGCATCTTGTAAACCTATCATCAAAAGAAATCACCTTCACTAAAAGCGAGTACTGTTTGCACCTTCCTGTGCGTTTGCAGCCAGATGGCCCTGGTGCTGACTTGTTAGCTTTCTTTCTGTTTGTAAAAGGTTGTATTCTTCTTGCCTTTTTATGTCACTTTAGGTATGAGGAAATAGGTGGGAAACATTTGTGCAATTTGCAGACCCTTTTTGGTGTTCCTAAGATTTTGCATTTACTTGGCTTTCTCTTTTGAAAATTTTATAGTAATCCCTTGCAGTAAAATTTCTATGGAGTTTAGATTTGGAATGTTATGCACAGTTTAAAATACACCAAAAAAAAAGGCAATGTGTAAAGTCTTCTTAATTGGAAGACTGAGAAAATCACTGCTAGTGCTATTTTACTTCTTTTAGATTAATCATCCCTAACATTCATTTAAAACACAATCCCATATGTTTAAACACAAACTGATTTGCAGAATAAAGGCTCAAAACCTGATTCCTTCTCTGACTATCAACTTAAATTCCGGCTGCAATCTCTTGTAAACTCTAGTTTCATGAAGTTCGTTACAAATGGATTATCACAACAAAAAGTTATGCAACATTTTCAGATGTCAAACACAAGATGGCACCATTACTAATGCTTTTCCCATATTATCCCCTACTCGATAAGTGACAACTTTTGACACTGCAAAATTGCAATAGCGACGTTGCTTCCTTGCACACGTTGCACGCATGTTTAATGCATAGAAACCTGGTGTGTGCCTAACGGTACTGTAGTATCTCTTCATTTTAGTAAAGTGCCGCATATGGTACAAATGCTGCTATTCTTGCCAAGCCAAGTCTTTAAAAGCTCAGGTGGGTCAGGAATGAATTGGTGCCTGTAGACACAGATTTGCTCAAGGGGCCACAGAGGTTGTAATTATCCCTATGTCCAGCGCTGCATGTATTCAGGGTCACGCACTGCAAGAACGCTCGCTCCTGCTTTTCCCAGCGTCCATCAGATAGATGTGTGTACAACTGTGCAAATTTATTTTAGCCTCTCTGCTTATATGCATACACATATATTGTGCTCAGTCTCCTTTGAGGAAAATGCTGGGTTTGTTTGGCTTTTGAACACATAGCGTTGGGCAAATTTAACTAACATTTTTTTAAAAACAATGTCAAAACAACTATCTCAAACAAAACCCAATTTGCCTTTCTCTAATGCCTTCCTTAGGCCTTGAAGATCTCATGTGTTTGCTCCCCAGCTCATATATGAGAAATACTTTTGTTATTTTGATTATTTTGCATGTTTGTTGAAGGTAAAGCAAAGACCTGTGGAATATGCTATGAGTTTCCTAATCCAGTAGCCTGACAGATATGACGTTGTTGCAGGTCTGTTGCCAGGTCCAGCTGGGAGCGAGCCTGAACACGTATTCCATACAGGTGCACACACACACAGATACACCTGTATTCAAGACCTTTATACATATACAGATGCCTGGTCGCACTTATCAACACAGAAAGAAAACACAGCACTCACACAAATACAATCAGGGTAAAGATTCATCCTCTGGCTCATCAGGATGAAGGTCTGTTAGTGGGAAATATATATATATATACACACATATGTGTAGTGTGGTGCCCCCGAGCAGGTGGGATCAGGCACTCAGTCTATCCAGTAGCTGCCCCTAGACCCCAGTCTCCCCAGTTGCTGGCACCTGGACAGGGGAGCCCCTGAGGCCACAGCCCCACTCCAGCTGCTGGTAGAGACCCCTTCATTCACACACACACACGTGTAATGGGTGTCTCCAGGAGCCGGTCCAGACCCAGTCACTGGCTGGGACCCCCTGGTCCCTCCAGCAGCCAGCTCCCAACCCCTTGGGTCCCTCCTGTACCCAGCACAGATTTATGGCCACCCTGATACTTGTTCCTAAGCGCTTAGTCCTGCTTGCTGGTTAATCCAGCTTGATGTTTGCTTCTGATCACCCGCTGACGTACGCACCCACGTGATGTGTACATCACTCTAGCTGCTGGCGCCACAGACGCGTGGGCCCCTGTCACCCTTGGTCCCGCTCTGTTTGCTGGCACTCAGAGCCCCGTACACGTGCACACATGCAGAACAGAGAGCCCCTCAGACCAGAAAATATCTGGAAATGGAGTTAAATGAGAAGACAGGACAGACCGTGTCCATCAGGTGTGGGGCATGGCCACACACATGTACTGTTTACAGATTACCGGCCCTTTTTGTCCCCTTATCTCTGTTTTCCCACATTTGTTTACCTTGATCCCTTCCTGGCCCCACCTTTGGTTTCTCCATTAGACAACCCATACTAAGTCTTGTGCAATCCCCAAAACTTCTTCCCCTTCATGCCACAACCCCCATAGGCAGCGACCCCGCCAGTCTGTAAGGTGCTCTCCCACTGCCCCATGGTGCTGGGTGTCACCCCAGGCCATGGGGCAAAGGGTGCCCTGGGACAGCCCCAGGAGGGACCGCGTCAGGGGCTCACATCTCTGATGGGTTTTTTGGAACCACCCTGTGCCCGTCACCATTCCTCTGTGCTCCTTTGTGTTCATGGAGATGATCCTTCAGTCACATAACCTGATGGGAAAATTTAGCCCAAACGCATAAAATTAGAAAAATATCCCTAAAATAAAATCTCATCTTTGTAAATTATTTCTCCTTGTAACTGTGTGGGTATTGACACCAGTTTGCAATGTGGATTAAACAGAAGTTTGAAAAGGCATGACTGTCAGAGAAATATTTTGCCCTCAAAACCAGATTTCAGTTTCTCTATATGAAGCCTTATGTACTTAAATTCTAACTTAGAAAAGTCTCTTACACACACATTAAAATTAAATGCATATTTGAATACTTTGCTGATTTGAAGCCTTTGGATTTGACTGTGCTCAGCCCTGCAGAGCAGAGTGTAAATACATCAAGAATGTAAGGACAGCAAGAAAAGTGTAAGCTAAACTAAAGGACAACACTGGAATAAGAACAAATGGATACAAATGGATCATGAAAAAAAGAAAAAGAAAGTTGGAAGGTCACTTCTTTTCATTAGAGGAGTTGAATTCTGGAGCAGCTCTCTAATAGCAGTATTTTGGAAAACTGATCTTAAAATGCTCAGCTCAATCAGAAAATAAAGAGAGAGAGGATGGGAACTAATAAAATTTCCATTGGGCCAGGAAATTACTTAGCTTTTTCCGTCTCTTTTGAGCAGTCAGATTGTGGAAGATGCTGCATTAATCACGGTCCTCTTTGTCACAGAAGATACAAAGCTGGAAACCGTAACTCTGAAGGGTGTCTCACACACGAACCTAAATCCGGTGCTTGTCTATGAAGCGTGCCTAAAACTGAAGGTTTGTTGTGTTACTGGGGTTTGTCTGATGTTATTGGACACTAAACAGTGCTTCCCTTGTGTAGCAGAATTTGAGAGGTAGTGACTAGAGGTAGGCAAATAATGAATATTCCATTCGGTGAATTTCTCTACTATTTGCAGGTTTTCCCAGAGCACGTTGCAGTTCCCAGTAAGCCTTATTATTCTGCAAATAACTGCTTTGAAAAAGTCCTGGTCTTTAGATTGCATTTCATTTCCTTGCAAATGCTGGTTGCTTAAAATTCAAACTGTTGTATTTAGGCACATGGCATGTGAAGTGTTTTTGTTCCCCAGAGAATTGGTGGAAGTCTTAAAAAAAATCACATTTCTGGTGTTGAAAGAGTCATTATTATTCAGATATAATTTAGTGGTTTAGGGTAAAACTCAAACTGTACAAAGTGCTGGAACAAAGCCAATTATACCGGCTCTATCACAGGTAGGCCATCAGTATTTTTTGGAAAACCTTTCACTTTAGCTATTCCATTCTAATAGAGACAGCAATTTATTTTTATATGCGGTACTATGCATCCCTTGAATCAAGCTAATGGCTGAGAATATAGGCTAAAAGGTTACTAGATTCCATTGTCATACCTGCTAGCTACAACTCTCTATTTTTGCTGTGTACAATTTATATACACCAACATTTGTATGGTTATAACAAACAGAGATTGTTCTTTATTCACTTCTGTCGTGTCAAAACATGTGAAACTTAGAAGGCATGTGACTAATTTTCTATTTTGATTTTTAAAAGATTCATTTGTATAGATAATAAACTCCACAGAATGAACAGATGTTCCAGAATAGAAAGAACTGCTGCAGTCATCTGATGCCAGGGCTCAGAAAGGGAGTCCCTTAATATATCCTCTGTCATCCTCTAAATTTCATAACGATGTCTGTATGATTCATAAAATATTGCTGTCCTGCTGAAAATCTCACCGACCCAAAATATACCTCCGGACTCACCAGACATCCACCTCAGAGAAGTGAATACTGGATGGCTTCATTGCCCAGCAGCTAACAGCACATAGACCTCCTAACATTAGAATGACAATGACTGCTTGGAGAGCTTAACACCTCAACCACCTGGACCATGAAAAGAATGAGTGCTACAAAACCACGTGATTGTGGGAAAACAATGATTAGGGGAAGAATAACATCAATGGTGTATCCAAGTCACAACAGCTAATGTAGTTTTAGAAGGGGTATATTACCTCCACCTTGGAGACCTTTGAGTATTTACAGGAGATAGATACAAAAGGTGAAAGGTCCTTTTCAATGGTCGTTGCTATTAGAAGAACAGCAGGAAATCTCACAATGTAGCAACTACCCAAGTATAACTACTTCTTTCTTTGCAAGTCTTAGAAAAACCTGATGAGCTTCCACCAAAAGTTCTGGCTTTTACTTGTGTAAGCAAGCCTGCCAAAAAGCATTGCATTTTCCCATCCTCCTATCACCTGTAATTCATTCTTGGCCACTGTCCCCGAGGTGATGACATCTCCCAGATGCCCTCACCTGAGGTGCTGATGCTGAGGTTACCAAACAGCGGGGTGGTAGAAAACAAGATCACCTCTAGGAAGACCAGAGTGTTTTCGAATACCTTTGTGCACTGATGCAAGCAAAGCCACAGTTACTGGTTTTCATGGTAGCCTCCAGGTTGTTCTTTTTTTCTTGGCCTTTGGACAGTACTTCTCAACAATTATTTTGAATAAGAAGAGCTCAGCTTGCTCAGTGGAGCTGAACAGAATTAGGGCAGTGCTTAGGCAGGTTATTCAGATTAACTGTCATGGTGGTCAGAGCCTTGAAGTGTGTTGATCAGTGTAACTCCCTGAAGGCAACACGATAGTAATTTAAGGAAAAATTCTTCACGAATTTTAAAGCTCAGCAAAGGCATCAATATCCAACTCTTCACATTTATTGGAAGGACCTGAAGTATCATGATCCAATAACCTTCTCAATCTGAGACGATTCATATCTGCCTATAGAGTGCCTATCTGAAAGCTGCAAGTGGTGATAGCATTCTTTATAGCCCTTATGGATCTGGTCACAACCAGAACGGAAAGCAAGATTCATGAGATCAGGAGAAGTGAGGGAACCTGGAGTCTGGTTTGGAAGTCATTCCCTTGGAAAGGAAGAGTCTTCTTCCAATGCCATTTTACCTGATGACTCTCTCAAATAAATACATAAGTAGTCACTGGATCAGGGAACTGAAACACAAAGATTTTCTTGGATCATTTCCAAATTTGTTAGGTTGTTCATCAGGCCAGTGATGCGGCTTGAGTGTTGGTCCCGTTCTTTAAAGTCCAGTTTCATTCTCTACAGATGGGTAGAATAAACCCTACTTCCTCCAAATGCATCCCACCATATAAAAATGTTGAATAGGCAAAATATTTGCTACAATGTTTCCGTTCAACAATTTTGCAATTTGAGATGTGGAATCGCATGTTTAATACCTTGTGGCTTGCTGCCTCCCAAAAGAGGCATAGCTTCTCCTGAAGTCTCCAGGGAATCCTGCAGACATGCCTATTCTTCCAGAAGACTTACCTTGAGCTCTCTGTAGAGGAGAAAGCTGCTGATCTCGATGCTGTAAATTAATAAATCATTAGAGATATGATGCAATATTGGGAACAAGTATTAAGCTGTTTAATTGGCTAATGAATTAGGCATTACTTCTCATGAAGTGTCTAATATATCATAATCACAGTTACATCTTGGGCAAAACCATATGGTTAAGTTTTGACTTAATTTTTTTTCTAATTCCCATAAAAAGGAGTAACAGTGCTGTAATCATATTGTGGATACTTTTCCCAATAATGAACTAATGGCAAATTCACTGTCACTGAAAGCTAATACTCACAAAAATAGACTAATTGTATTTAATTTGTTTAACTGCCCCTATCTTTTATAGCTGTCATGAAACTTTCAAAAATATTTGATGGATATAGGAATATCCTAACGGCTGTCTGTAAAGGAAGTGAGACGTATTTGAAATTGATAACAGTTAAGTTTCACAAAAATACTCTCACTTATAGTATTCTGTTTAGAAAATTTAGTTAGGAAAGGTGACACTACTCTGCTAGTATTCTGCATGGACTCCCAAATACTGCATATGAGTATAGCATGAATATGGTATGTGGGGAGTATTTTTATTAGCACTCTTCTATCAAAATGAACCTTTCTAGGCATGTATGCTTCTGGTTACTTTAAAGCTTTATTTTTCTATTGATACATACATATACACCTATACCTATAGGTGTGCATGGGTGTATATATATACATACGTATTTATAGAGTTTTAACACATATGCCTTTAGCATATATAGCACATATAGCTTTTAGCTAAAACTTTGAAGGTATTTGGACCCCTAGGACAGGATGCTTCCATTTAGGTTTCTACATATCAGTACACACTCAGTTGTGGTGGGTTGACCTTGGCTGGCCTCCAGGTGCCCACCAAGCTGCTCTATCACTTTTCCTCCTCAGCAGGACAGGGGGAGAAAATAAGACTAAAAATTCATAGGTCGAGGTAACAGCAGTTTAATAAAGAAAAGCAAAGGCTGCACATGAAAGCAATGCAAAGTAGAAAAGATTTATTCTCTACCTCCCATCAGCAGGTGATGTCTGGCCATTTCTTGGGAAGCAGGGCCTTGGTATGTGTAGTGGTTGCATTGGAAGACAAATGCTTAAATAACGAATGCTCCTGCTCCTCCTTCTTTCTCTTATTGCTGAGCACGATGTCATACGGTATGGAATATCCCTTTGGTCAGTTTGGGTCAGCTCTCCTGGCTATGTCCCCTCTCAACCTTTTGTCCATCCCCATCCTACTGGCTGTTGGGGTTGGGGGGGGTTGGAGAGACAGCCTTGATGCTGTGCAAGCACTGCTCAGCAGTTGCCAAAACACCGGTGTGTCATCAACATCGTTCTAACTACAAACACAAAGCACAGCGCTATAAGGGCTGCTATGGGGAAAGTGGTCTCCATCCCAGCCAGACCTCGTACATCAGTACAGCCAGTGGAGCCCAGAGCTGGGCAGGATCACTGGCTGGGCTTCAGATGGATGAACACAATGGTCACTTGGATTCCCTGAGTTATCCAAGCTGGACAGATGCTTGCTTAGATGCAACTTAGATGGCTGGTAGATGTTACACTGAATGATCATCTGGGCTAGCAGGCAGAGGTCAGGGAGGATGGTCACTGTTTCTAAAATAACATTAGTGACCTACTTTTAGGCAAATGAGTCTCTCTGTTTAATAACTCACTCTTGATTGTAGTGGGAGCTTGGACACTTCACTCATTTGAGAGCACCTAAATGAAGTTGTCCATCTCAGGCTGAATTTTACCCTTAATCTGCTTTTCATCCACTGATGGCCTCTCTCAGTTGCCCACACATGAGTGCTTAGGGTCATCTGAATTGCCATAGAATATCAGAGACATCCACGCAAGTCAGGCAGAGATGACATAGGACCTGCAGGAGACCGTACCCTTCCAGACCAGAAGCTGAAAGCCAAATAGGATATTTTACAATATACCAAACTGCTCTAGACATCCATATCTGAAACGGAACCCAGAACTGAAATACTAACCACTACAGAGGATCTGACTTTTTCATCCTAATCTTGGAAGGCATCTGTGCTCTAAGTAGTCATGATGCCCTCATGTCTGGTCTCTGCTAGAACTTAAAGCTCAATAAATGGCTGAGAGTATCTGTGCTTCCAGTGTTTCTTTTTAGTGGATGACAAATGAAAAAGAGAGGTTGCTGCTGAGATGGTGATTCTGGAAACAGTTATGTACACGCTTAATTGTAGTCAAGCCTGCAGTCCATGTGGCAACCAAACTAATGCCCATTTAAAGCAACGGTGCCTATATTAACTGTTAGAGGTCCTAAACTGAAAAAATAATTAATGCAAATCACAGCTGGGTAACAGAAACCCACAGGGGAGAGAGATTACAAGTTTAGTGGGGCAATAAGAAAATATTGGAATTTAGAACAGTTCTTTAGTAAACATGCATCCATCGGTTACAAACCAAAATACAAAAATCCACTTAGGGCAAATTAATATGTAGTTAATTGTACTTATCGGCAGGGAGAGTGATGTCTTGAGATAAACTTAATGTAAGAACTATGAAGCAAATCTAATAGATTCTGGCATCCAACATGCAAACGAGAGTTTCATGTTAAGATGTACCATAACCATATGTATTAATTTATTATAAACCATCGGGGGCTTTGTGTGCTCAAAACTGGGTACAGCTGGCATATTAATTTAGTTTAATTTGAGGAAAGCTATCAAGCTTTATTAAGCAAGGCGGAAAAAAATAGCGTAGCCTGAAAAATTTACAAACATTTTAGAAACATTCATGTTTTTTAAGTCTGAATGTTAGCAAATGAAATTGGTTAGCTTATAAATATATGCTTAATTATTGAAAAGCAAGTTGGATACGTACACAAAATATCTCTCTTTTAGGCAGAATTCTGCTCCTATCACACTCTCTGTATTGATCTAATGCTGGAAAAAACTGTCTCACTCGAACTGCAGCATGCCCAAGTAGGCGCAAGTGAAAGGGTGCTGTAGCTTCCCCCGGGCTGCAGCAAGGAAAGCCTCGCGCCCCGCAGCCTGGGATCCCTGTCATCCATACAGATAAAGGGAAAACCCATGGGACTTCACTAAGTGTGCAGATGATACCGATCCTGCACATTTTGACTGCCTGTAGATTACAAAGCAGCGCAGGAAAAGTGAACAGATCACTAGCAGGAAATAATTATATGCTTTTTTTCCTGCTCATATTGTTATTCCAGCAGCCTTGGTTTGTAACCTTTTCTTTTTTACAAGGAAGCATCAGCAGGTAGCAGTAACTGACCTGTGCTTTCGGCTTCAGACAAAAATCACTCATGAGGCTCAGAGCCTTTCTTCAAGTCAGACGTAGTTTGTATTTTTATTGTGGCTGTTCTGTTTCGAGTGGTACATCTCAGCTTTACTTTACCGACATCACTACGCCAGCAGATACTTTCAAAAAATTCTTGATATTCACAAACCTTTTTAGTAGAACTTCCTGAAATATGTCTCCCTTGTCTCGTGGAATACAATGTGGCGTATATGTTATATGAGACTGGAAGTGACCAAGTCACAATCCTATTACACACTGCTTTAATTCTATATGTTAATTTTAAACCTACCGATTCTGTTGATGTTGTTGTTGGGCATTTTTTTTTTTTCATGGAACTAGAATTTACTCCAAAATGTTTTACCAAAGAAGGCTGCGTCAGACTCTAACATTGCCAATATGTTGCTGATAGCTTTCTAACGCCTCATGAAGTTCAACAAAGGGAAATGCCAATTCCTGCCTCTGGGAAGGAATAACCCCAGGGGCCAGGACAGTCTGGGGACCAACCACCTGGAAAGCATCTTGGCAGAGAAGGACCTGGGGGACACCAAGCTGACCACGAGCGAGGAATGTGCGCTTACGGCAAAGGTCTCCTGGGCTGCATTAGGCAGAGCATTGCCGGCAGGTTGAGGGAGGTGATCCTTCTCCTCTGCTCAGGTCTGGTGAGTCGCATCTGGGGTGCTGAGTCCGGTGCTGGGCTCCCCAGTACAAGAGGGACAAGAACATAAAGCATGTCCAGTGAAGGGCCATGAAGATGACTAAGGCACTGGAACATCTGACATATAAGGGGAGGCTGAGAGGTGTGACCGATCAACCTGGAGAAGAGAAGGCTCCAGGGGGACCTTATAAATGTGTACAAATATCCAATAGCAGGGAGTAGAGAAGGTGGAACCAGGGAAAACCTCCCAGTTAGCAGCACACGTAAAGATGGAGAAGGTCTGAAAGGGAGCTTGTCACTTGCCACTGAGACGCCATGTCACGGAGTAGCTGCTCAGTCATAGGGGCACAAGAATGGTTATGGGACTTTCTCTTTTGGGTGGGCCATGGGAGAATTATGGGTAACAGTACCAACATGCATATATATTTTAGTTTTGTTTTTTCACTGCTGACTTACTGCTCTTCACCTATAAAAACCTACGATCTATTACAAAAGACTTCCATAAAGGGATTTCTGCAGTTAATCTGATGCAAAGAAATCTGGTTATCTGGTTGTTTCATATTTACACTTTATTATAAATATATATAAATAGTTGACCAGCAAAGATTTTTCACTCTTTGAAACTGAAAAAAAAGGGACTAATAAGTTGTACAGATGAAAATCAGTGCAAACAATAACTCATTTAAAATTTCAATTTTGCTAACAATAACAAAAAGTGCTATTTTGTTTGAATTCAAACAAATGGTAGATTATGCATAGTGGTATTTGGCCCAGAAAAAATTGAGAAGGGGGAAAGAAGGAGGCGGGCAATTGCAGAAATAGTCAGCAATGGGTGACAAGGAAGCCAAAATAATGAGAGGGAATCCAGCCACAGAAGGACTTGGAACGTTTAAAAAGGCTAATAGATGAGAAAGGCAGCTCTGTGCAGATAAATGTAGTGTAATGATGACTTTGATGAGTCTTTGTTTCACAGCTCTTTGTGCAACATGAAATAGGGGGAGTGGAGGAGAAAAAAATGAAAACAGTCAAAGCCATGTCTGCGAGTGTCATTAATGAGTGATGAGGACTAGAAAGACAAAAGACAAATCTCTGAGCATTTGATGGGCCTTTATCCCGTACATCTGTGTAAATTGCAAAATCTGAGGCGTGACTGAGAGTGGGAGTACAAGAAAGCACGAGATGAGTAGATATGTCGAGGAAAACCAGTACTCTCAACCTTGGTTTGGTTATTGCAATTCTAGCTGTAACCTTAATTACAACATAGGAACAATCCAGTGAGAGTACCATCAAAAAATAATATTTTTATGTCTCACTTTTCATCTATGTGCAATGAGTTTTCATCCTCACTGGGGACTGAATGCAGATCAGCTACTTCTGCAGCTCTATGGAGGGGAAAAACATGGAATAACAGACCCATTTTTAACTTCAGTGAACCTTTATTGACTTAGTTGTCATGCAAGCAGAGTCACAAGCAAATCCTGGGATAAATTTCAATGCAAGCCAATAAAATGTCCTTAATCACAAATAAAACCTTGCATTTATTATTAACTCTTATTTTATCTGTTTTGAGACAACTGGTGGTCAGCCTGCACAGCTAATAACATCCTCTGATGACAGTGTTTTTAGCACCTGTGTGGCATACCTACTGCTTGTGTATGTGTGCTGCGTATAAATCCATTATTATTTTGCTCACCAGTAAAACACAGCCAGGTTTGGGCAGCTGTTTAATAGAGCACTTTACAACAATTTAGGACAGAAAGTGAAGAAAACCACATCCCATTAATACTTCAGGGAGAAGTCTAGGTAGGCTGAAAGTAATTAGAATTTGGCCAGGACTCCAAAGAAAACAGTCTTATTCTTGCATAAAATACAATGGGATTTTTATCGACCCCGTTAGGTTTGTGGAAATAGTCCGCGGGAGTTTTGGAGGAGTTACTGATCTTAGCATTTAAAGTCCTTGTGGTCTTGCTTACTTGTGCTTTGCAGTTTCTTTTTCAGACTTTTAACTCTTGGGGTACCTGAGAAATAATAAATGATATGGAAATAATACAGTTATAAATAGAAAGCTTTCTGCTTGCTCTGGGTAGGAGCTGAAATCATTAATCCTGCCATCAGAATTGTCGTTGTGCTGCCACAGCTTCTGGGTCTGAACTTGTTTGAAAATTAAACTGCAGTGATGTTCTGTATTTACTGTGAAGCTGAGATCTCTGACCAAGTGCTTTGCAAAGAAGATAAGAAAATCACACTTGTACAAACATATCACTGAGTTATCAGTTGCTAGAAGTTACTAGAACACATCTTAATATTTCTTTTCAGGATTTGGACATAAATTAGAAATCATTATTAAAAAACATCTTTATTTATGTGAAGTTTGTTAAAATGTCAGCAGCTGGAGGGTTTCAGATGTGTGGTTATGCTGAAGATGAACATTTTGCATGTTAAGGGACAGTATTTTCTCCAAAGCAGAGAAAGTTCTGGTGCAGATACAAATTTCTCTTGTAGGCTAGTCCAAATGATATGCTTTTATAGAAAAATAATTTGCACTGTCAAAAACAAAGCCTTTGCATCAAAGAGAACTTTTATTTTTCCCCTCCCTAGAACATGTTTGGGTAGAAACATGCAATTAATTCTTTTAGGGACTTCAGAAAGTATCACCTATTGGACCTACAAACTAGCCAAATTGCTTTCATTTGAATACAATTTGGAATTGGCTCAACTAATCACTGTTCGCTAATTGCATTTTGGAGGAAAAAGGGAACCTGAATGAAGTGACTGCTTCTCATTAAAAGTGTGCGATCAGCAGAGTGCTTGATGTCTGCTATTGTACCTGATAATTGTGGCAACAAGTGGCATTAATTTTTGCAAGTAGCAGTAATTAAATCTCCTGCAGTATTTAAAAATAATGCACTTGCATTTTATTACAACCAAGCAATAGCCTGTTATACTAGAGACTGTAAACAAATATCACCCCCAACTTCTGTTGTCTCACACAAAAGCTCATAAACATTGTTAAGGGACAAACCACAACCTGTGTGTTTTTTCTGTAGCCACTATTCTGGCAGGGTAGCATAAAAGGAAGGTGGCAGAGAAGGAGCACAAGAAAAATTTTCTGATGTCACATCCTACTGACATTGCCCAAGGGGAACGGATGGGGGAACAGCAAGTTCAACATCTTGCCTGGAGAGAAGAGCGACCGATGCGCGCTAATCTCAACAGTCAAATTTTCCCATCGGGGCAGAGTGTGACAAGGATGAAGACACAGCAGAAGTGGGCAGAAATGTTCTGACAGAATGTTTTCCATTGGAAAAATGCCGATTTGTCAAAGTGAAATGTTCCCCGGGAGCATGTCGATTCCAGGAGGAGCGAGGCTGACAGCAAACCTGCCTGGTTTCCTGCCAGTTCACCCACCAAGCTGCCTTCCAAGAAACTTTCTGTCTTAGTCAAAATGCCTCCGGATACTGGTGTGTGTCCGCAGAAGATCAGCAAGCAGATTGCAGATGAGCTGAGGGTGAGATCCTCAAGGAACCCAGAGTGGAAATGTGCTCACCTGGGCAGGGCTGCCAGGAGTGTATTTTGGGATACAGAAGCTTGTTCTTGGGAACATCAAGACATACTATTGAATTTCATTTCTACATATATTTGCCAAGCGATTTTATTCTTTTTTTTTTAATTATTTTTCCCTCAACTGTAACATTTTTCACTGAAGTGAAATTCTGTTTCCTGGCTAGCTCTTCCAGTAGGTCTGATGGGGCTCCTGACAACTTCAGAGCTTGTTCAATGTGTTACTTTGAAAGTTCAGTAAATTTTCTGCTAAAGCATCTTTCTCCCAGAGGGAAAAACTATCTAGCTCAGAGCAATGGAGACCTTTGTAGGATCCCAAGATCAGAAAGATAAGGATAGTGCTATGGCTAAGGCAGGGGCTTGGCATTCAGGGCTCCATAATTCAGCACAGCACTGTCAGATAGGTATTTTGCACAGCCTCACACAAACCACCTAGTCTCTTCATACCTTTTTTTTTTCACTCGTGAAACAAGGCAGGCAAAAGAACAGTATGTTTAAGTTATTTATGACAGCGCTCATTTACTGTACATCACAAATGACGGTTAGGACACAGCATATTACTAATAACACACAAACATGGAAACAATATTATATGCACGCTTCACATGCTTGAACTGGCAAAATAAAATCTAGCCCTGGCTCTTTCTTCTTGCACAAAAATTACTCATGCAGCTTGTCACATCCTGGTTTTCATAGCCTGGAAACAGCATGATAATTTTCTTAGCAAGTGACTTTTTACCCTCACTTTTCTTTAGAAAGAATAAATCCTCCCTTTTTGCTGCTGCTGGTTTCCTCTGGTTTTCAGTCTGATGTGAATTGGTTCAGCCAGAATACAGATCTCAATATCCAGTGCTGTGCTGCTGATTAGTTTTCTGAAAGAGGACAGAGTGAAGAAGAACGGCAGGTTATATTGATTTACTTCTAATGATCTGTTTCTGAACCAGAGCTGGGCAAAGTGTTCTCCTGAAGGCACATACAGCTGTGCTCATGGCTCATCTCTGCATCACTATCAGGATTAAAAGCCAGTAATAGATTCTGTCATGTTACTGTAGCTTTCTGCATTTTCTTTTCAAGCCGCATATGGGTTAGCTGCTGAGGACATACATGACTTTTCCTTGCCATCTGTTGAACAGTCTGGTCAGAACAGCCTGGAGAAGGGCACCCATACTCTGTTATAAAAGCAGCACATCAAAATAGCGTTGCACAGTCGTGAGGTGTTTAGAGGGAAATTGCTATGTCTAATACATGCCTGCATTTTGCCGGTGAGGGTGTCTCTCCGTGATTTTGGGTAAGCCTGGGATCTGTGAAGCCCTGAATACAGCATGGGTGATCGGGGATACAGGACAGCACGCTGCAGCACTTTGTCAGGGACCCAGCGTGCCTCTGAAGGTCTGGGAAGTTTTTTTCCTGAAATAGCTGGTGCTGTAACAGGACTGTAACTTGCTATACAGTTGATAAATGATGTTCAACAGTATGTGTGTCAGACTGAAATAATTGATTCTTATGTATTGGCTTATTCCTCTTTCTCGATAGATTTACTTTCAACATACTATCTGCTTTCAGTTCTGCCATCATGTTAGCTCTGTGATTTGGCTTTAGAGTATATTGTACATTTGAAACTATATAAATGTAGCCCATATGCAGGGAAGAAAGTTCTGAAAAGTTTTAAAACCGTGGACTACAGCAGAAATTCACTGGTGCCCAATTATTGTGGAGAGGTTTCATTTGTTGGTTTGTTCCTTAATTCTTGTGATTGAAAGTTGCTACAGACATCAGCTATTCTGGAAATATTCCAATACCGACCCTACTTTGAACAGGGATTTAAATCAGATGTCCATCAGAGATCCTTTCCATATAAATTATTTTACAATTCTATTAATTGAAATGTTTTTCTATCCTCATAAGAATGACAAGTAAAGTACAAGTGATTCTAGATTATAAATTTAAACATACAACCACCAGCTCAAGACACCAAGAAGGTGACAAATTCCCAGAAGGTGGGAGGATATTGCTGGGAGTGTGTGATCCTCTAACTGTGGCCACCTCTTCTACTTTCCTGAGTCTCCACTACTGATCGCTTGAACTAGTGGCTTAATTGAACCTCTGGTGTGACCCATACAGCTCTTATAGTCCATGTGCTGTCACACCAGTCTGCCGCTTTCATTTTCTCTTTCTGTACTTCATCACTCCAGACTATCAAAAAAATGTGTTATTTATGGACAACTGAGGCATGTAAGGAAAGAAACCAAGACAGTAGCAATTAAGAAAGATTTGATACTCATTTTCAATGAGACCAACGTTTTCCAATGCAACTGGTCATCTAGATATGATATTTTCAACTAAATGAAGATAATTTTAGAGGCCTATTTTCTGGGAGCAGGAGGGGGAGATATGCAGCATCGTTTGAATAACCAAATGATTATCCAGCTATGCCTACATGGTTCAAAGGCAGAAGGGACATGGCTTTCCCCACTCTTCCAAAAGTCTGGTATTAACCAGCTCTGAGCCTAAATATTATGAGCATGGACAGGGTGTCATGGACTTTGGAGTGGTAAAAACCAGGGTTATATAGTTCTTTTCTCAGAGCAGGCATACAGCCAGACAAACATGGGTGTCACCCAACCCAAAGCTGTCTTCAGGTTTTCAGTCAAAACCTCTAAATAATTCAAATATTTTTGCAGCATTTTAAGAATGATGAGATTTTTGTGGCTGCTATGACCCTGTAACTAATAATACTCCCTGGCTTCACTCAACTAAAAGCAAAAAGGTTTTAAGTTTTTCTCTAAAATGAAATGACTTAAGGGAAAACTGTGTATTACTGTGTTGGGTTTGTGTGGCAAGGTTTTGGTAGCGGGGGGGGGCTACAGGGGTGGCTTCTGTGAGAAGCTGCTGGAAGCTTCCCACATGTCCGACAGAGCCAATGCCAGCCGGCTCCAAGACGGACCCGCCGCTGGCCAAGGCCGAGCCCATCAGTGATGGTGGTAGTGCCTCT
>JANHGO010000041.1:30145868-30170711 GCA_024606505.1 Aquila spilogaster
TTACTTTTCCGTCTCAGATCATTGCCACTGTTTTTTTTGGGGCCCATCTCCCTACCCTGTCCCTTCCCCCCCCTCCCCCCCCCCATCCCCTGTCCTGGGGCGTGGGTCCATGGGTCCCTCACCCCATTAGTCATGGAACCAGGCTGAATCAGCCCACAAAACACTGACACCCTATTCCCGGGGAGTATTACAGAGAAAATACCAAGAAGTGCTTGTGAGAGTGATGCAGAAACAGCTGATCAAGCTGCTGTCACTGAAACTAGCTTGTGCAGATTTTTTCGTAGTTGTTGCAATCACTTTCTTGTTAATAGAACTATGGATTGAGTTTTATAATGCTTATTTAAATAAAGAGTTGATGACAAAGGTGCAAGAATATCTAGCAACAGTAGAAAAGAGCTACATTAAGCTGGTGGTTTGCAGGTGGTCACGTTTTACTCCATGCGTAAGAAGAATATTGCCTCACAAAGCATTATTGAGCTCGACCCAACTCAGTATATGGTCAGATCAAGGATAAGATACTCTGCTTATTGCTACACTGAAATCCTCCTTTAGGATATCTTGCAGCTCAGCAGTTACTATAAAACATTTTGTATCTAGAGATTTGCAATTCAAACACCAACAACTAACATAAAAAATAAGCTATATAAGCTGATTTTCTTTCACAGAATCCATTAGCAAACTGCATGCAACAAATGTTTGTCATAAATTTTAAGAGTTTAACTATTTATTTTGCGGTCTTAAAGAAAGCAGGCTTTTTTTCAGTAGTCAGTGTAGCCTAACCTTCATACAGTGCCATTAATTTCATGATATAGATGTGGTATACTGCACTGAATGATAGACACGTAAGTAAAATCGTTTTCAAACTGTTTCCATTGAAATGAGGTGAACTTCATATTTAGGGTCAAGTAGTACACATGTTTTGAGTCTTTGGAAATGATATTTATGTCCCCCAGATAAGTAGAAGTTATGAAATATTTTTTTTTCAAATATGAGATATTTTACATTCCAGGACTCTTTGCCACTAGATGAAAATCACTGGAAAGTTTAAACCTAAAAAATGTACTTTTATTTTGACCAAACATCTCAATACTCTGGGAAAAGTATGCATGCATTAAAATATCTTTAGGTTCATTGCATTTATGATGAAGCTTATATGGATATTGAGAACCTGTCATTGTTATTTCCAGTTTTTGTTTTGCAAGCCTATTGTCAAAAGAAATCACCTCCACTATGTCATTTGAAATCCTGGAAGCAAGCTCTCTAACTCCAATGTGGTGCTACAAAGTGACATTCCTTTATTCCTCATGATACTTACTGGACGACTTGACAGATAAAGTGTGCTCTCTCAGCATTCAAGTTCTACATTTAAAGAGTTAAGACATACATATACTATACATTGGCATACATATTCATTCTTTTCCAAGAACTCATTACTATATGCTAATGTCCCTCTGGGCATGCATGGTCGGGGCCTATGATGATCATAGACCACTTACTTCCTTCTAATTTTTCTATCATCATCTTTATTGAGGTGACTTTTGGCTGATCTTTACCTGTTTGTCCACAATTTGGCAAATTTCCATTGCTTGTTACGCCATAATGAACAACTTTCTATCTTAGTGCACTGTAACCCAAAACAATATACGTGAAATCCAAGGAAAAAGTCCTTGCACCTGGTGGATGCAAAGATAAAAGTAGTCTATTGTGACTCCAGCGCTCCTGTGAAGCAGGATCATTGAGAAAAAAAGTCTGCACACACACCAAGCAAAGCAAAACTGGAAAGTTTTAGAACTCACTGATTCTTTGTGTTTCACTCACTGATTCTTTTTGTTAAACTAACATATTTGTCCTTAAACTATTATGCTGACCCTTATTGCTAAAGCAGCTTAAATCAACTAAAAGCAAGTACAGTTAATCACTTTGACTGCATTTACAGTCAAGAGGTTTTGCTGCTGGCTTGTTAGCTTTCCCTCTCTTCATAAAACAGTGTATTTACCTTGCCTGTTTTTTCCTGTCAATTTAGATATTAAGAAATATGTGGGAAAAATTTGTGCAATTTGAAGGCCATTCCTTGTATTCCTAAGATGTTGCATCTACTTGGCTTTCTCTTGAAAATTTTGAAGCAGCTCTCTGTATAAGTAAATGGAAAAAGTGTAATTTCTGGGGAGTGTATGTATAGAATACTACACACAGTCTAAAACAAAAAGAAGACAATGTGTAAAGATGGAAATTTATTTGACTTCTTAATTGGTAGACTGGGAAATTCCCTGCTAGTGTTATTGCATTCTTTTTAGATGAATCATACATAACATTCATTTAAAACATAGTCCCTTACAGTTGGAGACAAAATAACTTGCAGAATAAAGGACCAAGAGCTGAAATCTTCTCTGACCTTCTGCTTTAATTCACACTGAAATCTCCTATATACTCTGCCTTCATGTAGTGGGTTACAAATGGTTTATCAAAAGTTATGCAACATTTTCAGATTTCAGACACAAGATGGCACCATTACTAATGCTTTTCCTTTATTATCTCCTACTTTAAATGTGACAACTTTTAACTCTGCAAAATTGCAATTGTGATGTAGCTTTCTTACATATGTTGTAGGCATGCTTAATGCCCAGAAACTTGATGTATTCCTAATGGCCTCTGTAGTATCTTTGTTCTAGTAAAATGACAGGTATTGTGCAAACACTGTTATTCTTGCTTAGCCAAGACTTCAAAAGCTCGTATCAGTGAGAGATGAATTGATGCCTGCTCATGCAGATTTGCTTAGGGAGCTGCAGAGGATTTGATTACCCCAATGTCCAGCATCATATATATTCAGGGTCATGTACTGCAAGAAAACTTTCTCTTGTTTTTCTCAGCATCCATTAGATAAGTGTGAGTACGACTGTGTGCATATTTATCTTATCCTCCCCGCTTGCATGCAGACACCTCAATCATACTCAGTGTCTGCTGATCAAGATGGTGGATTTGTTCTTTTTTTTTTTTTTTTTTTTTGCACAAAACATTGAACAAACTCAATCAGCTTAAAGAAAGTCAAAACAAATATTCTGAACATAAATCAGTTTGCCTTTCTCCATTGCCTTCCTTGATGATCAATTGTATTTTTCCCTCAATCAGATTGTTTAGAAGTGTTATGGGGAGTGGCTGAGGAAACTGGGATTGTTCAGTCTGGAGAAGAGGAGGGAGACCTTATCATTCTCTACAAATCCCTGAGAAGTTTAGTGAGGTGGGTGTTGGCCTCTTTTCCCAGGTGACAGTGATAGTATGAGAAGTAATGGCTTTAAGTTGTGTGAGGGGAGGTTCAGGTTGGATATTAGGAAAAATTTCTTCTCTGAAATATTGGTAATGCACTGGAATAGGCTGTCCAGGGAGGGGGTGGAATTACCATCCCTCAAAGTGTTCAAGAGCCATGGAGATTTGGCAGAGAGGCACACGGTTAGTGAGCATGGTGGGGATGGGTTGGGATTGGACTTGATGATCTCAGTGGTCTTTTCCAACCTTAACGATTCTATGATTCCATGATTCTATGATTTACAAACACAAAAGGAGTAAACTACTGCCAATAGCTTGTTCCCGCTTCCCCTCTAGCTCATTAGGATGAAGCACTCTTAGTGGGAAATGTATATGCTTATATAGATAGTCTGGATGCTCCATCTGCCCAGTAGCTGCACTTAGATCCCCAGTTGACGGCATCTGGACATAGGAGATCTTTAAGCTGCAGTCCCACTCCTACTCTGGTGCATTTGCACACACACGTGCAATGAGTTTTTCCAGTACCTGGTCCAGATCAATAACCTTAACAGTATCCAACATCCTGAAAGTTAGTCTCCTCAGTCACTGGACTGGACCTTCTGGTTGGCTGGATACCAACTGGTTCCTTCCAGCAACCAGTTGGTATCCAGCCCTAACTTATAATCATCCTGACACTTGTCTCCCAAATATCCAATGTTACTCACCAGCCAGTCCACCTTGATGTTTTATATTGGTGAGCCAATGACATTTGCACCTAGATGATGTTCATGTTCTCATATCTCTCCTGTTGCTGGCACTGTGAATGCACAAATCTCTGTGACCCCTGGTTCCCCCCTGTTTGCTGTGACTCAGAGACCCATACACATACATGCATGCAGAATAGAATACACTGCTGTCACAGTTTAGTTAGTGTTATCATGTGACGTCATTATATGGAACATTATTAAAACCAGGACAACTGCAACCAAGAAAATAGATAGAAATGGAATTTAGTAAGAAAACAAACCTGAAAGACCTCTTAAAAGACCACCTAAAAACACTATTTACATTTCACTGGCTTTTTTTTATCCTCTTTTCCCTCTTTTCCTCCATTTGCTTACCTTGATCTCTCTCTTTTCTCCAGTCAACATCCCATTGTTAGTCTTGTGCAATCCTCAGACCTTCTTCCCCTGGATCCCACAGCTCCCAGAGGCAGTAACACCCAGTCTGTAAGATACACTCTTGATGACATGCAGTACTGAACTACACCCCCAGCCCACGAAGCTGAGTCCCCTGGGACTGCCCTCAGAGGAGCTGGGTGGGGGGATGATGAGGTTATTGGGGGCCACTCAGTAACTGTTATTGTTCCTCTGTTCTTCTTTGTGTCTATGGAGGTGATCCTTAAATCATTTAATCTAACAGGAAAACTTAGACCTTTTACCTTACCAAAGGTAAAGAATTAGAAAAAAATATCCAGAAATTAAGATGTCATCCTTGAAAAATATTTCTCAATATGTGGAAATTGACAGCAGTTTGCACTGTAGATTAAGCAAATATTTGAAAAGGCATTGCTGTCAAATAAATATTTGGCCCTAAAAACAGATTTTAGTTTATCTGTATGAAGAAATATGTAGTTAATTTCTAACTTAGATAATCTTCTTACACCCACATTAAAATTAAATGTAGACTTGGTGTTTTGCTAACTTGAAGCCTTGGATTTCACTGTGCTCAGCCCTACACAATGGAGTGTAACTATATCAAGAAGTTAAGTACTGCAAGAAAAGTTAAACTAAAAAAACAACACTGCAATAAAAATAAATGGATGTAAGTGGCTCATGAGAAAAGAAAAAAAAAGTAGGTTGGAAGATGCCTTCTCTTCATTAGAAGAGTTGAATTCTAGAGCATCTCTCAAATCACAATAGGCTGGAAAAGCAACTTAAGAATGATCATCTTGATGAGAAAATAGAGAGAGGAAGGAAACTAATAAACAATGCCACTGGGCCAAGAAATTACTTAGTTTTTCCTGTCTCTTTAGAGCAGCAAAATTGTGGAAGACCATTAATCATGGTCCTTGTTGTCACAGGTCTTTTTGTCACTGGAAAAAATAAGTACAAAAGGTGTCCTCCAACGCGAACCTAAATCCTGTTCTTGCCTATGGAGCATATCTAAAACAAGGTCTATTGTGCTCCTTCTAATGTTATTGGATAGTAAATAGTACTTCCTTGTGTGGCAGAAACACTGAGGTATAGTGACTAGAGCTGGGAAATAATGAATATTTCATTCTGCAAATTTCTCTACTATTTGCAGGCTTTCTCAGAACACATTGTAGTTCCCAAAAAGCCTTATTATTCCACAAATAACTACTTTGAAAAAGTCCCGGTCTTTAGATTGCATTTCATTTCCTTGTAAATGCTGGTTGCTTACAATTCAAACTGTAGTATTTAAGTAGATGCCATGCGAAGTGCCTTTGTTCTCTAGTGAATTAGTGGAAGTCTTAAAAAATCACATTTCTGCTGTTGAAAGAGTCATGACTATTTAGATAAAGTTTAGTGATTCAGAGTAGAACATGAAATTGTATAAAGTGCTGAAACAAGACCAACTATACTGACTCTGTAACAAGCAGGCCATAAGAATTTTCTGGAAAACCTTTCAGTTTATCTATCCCATTCTATTGGAAAACAGCAGTTTACTTTTACATACAGTGTTATGCATCTCTTGAATCACACTGCTGGAAAAGGATATAGATTAAAACGTTATTAGACCCTGTTGTCACATCAAATACAACTCTATGATTATTTTCTATCTAAATATCATATATATGCCAAAACTTATCTGAGAGGCTGTTCTTTATTTGCTTTTATCATGACAAAACACATGCAATTTAGAATTAATGTGGATTCATTTTCTATTTTGTTCTTTAAAAGACCCATTTGTATAAATTTTAAACTCCACAGAATGAACAGCTGTTCCAGAGCTAGAAGAATTGCTACAGTCATGTGCTGCCAGAGCTCAGAAAGGGAGAAGGGAGTCCCTTAAAATATCCAGTCATCCTCTAAATTTCATAATGATGTCTATATGAGTCACTAAATATATCTGTCCTTCTGAAAATCTACTCACTGTCTCAAAATATACCTCCTGTCTTAACAGATAGCCATCTCAGAGAGACTTCTGCTGAATGGCTTCATTGTTGGGCTTGTTTTGTAACACAGGTAAAGGTATATGGACCTCCTTGTCTTAGACTGACAATGACTTCTAGGACCAAGGAGTTTCCAAATACCCTTGTGCACTAACGTAAACAAAGCCACCATTACCAGTTTTCTTGGTAACCTTCACTTCTTTTTTGGTAAACGTTCAGTCAATATTTTTCAACAATACTATTGAGTAAGAGGAGTTCTGCTGAGGTGAACTGAATTAAACTGTTGCTTGCGTAGATTATTCAAAATAACTACCATTATATTTAAAACCTTGAGCTGTGTTGATCAATTCCATTACCCAAAGGCAACATAATAGAAATTCAAGACAAAATTCTCCATGAATTCCAAAGCTCAGCAAAACTCAATCTGTCCCTTAACACTCTTACTGGGAGGAACAAAAGGATAGAGATTTAATACCCTTCTTGATCTGTGAAGATTTTTCTTTGCCTGCAGAGGACCTATCCAAAAATCACGATTGTTGATGACATTTTTCATAGTCCTTGTGTATCTAGTCACAGCTTGATTGGAAAGAAAGTGTTCTGAGTGCAGAACTGAGGGAACCTGAAGTCCAACTTGGAATTCAGTCCCCTGGAAAGGAAAAGCCTTGATTCCAGTGATTTCTTTCAAAGCTATTTTACCCGATGATTCACTATATCAGGGAACAGAAACAAGGATTTTCTTGACTCAGAAGTCCCAAATTTGCTAAGTTGGCCAGCGGGCCAGTGGCACAGCTTCAGTATTACTCCCATTCCTTAAATTTGACATTCATTCACTATAAAATAGCGCAATGAACCCATTTCTTCCAAGCATGTCCCACCACATAGAAATGTGGAAGGGGCAAAATATTTGTTACAATGTTTCTGTTCAATAAATTAGAAATGTCATATGGGGAATCACATGTCAAATAATTGGGTAATCCTATGGACATTCCTATTCTTCCAGAATACTTATGTTGAGCTCTCTGTGGAAGAGGAAGACACTGATCTCAATACTGCAAATCAGTAAATGGTTAAAGTTGTAATATAAAATTGGGAACAAGTAAAGTGTCAAATTAGCTAATAAACTAGGTGCTACTTCTCATGAAGTTTCTGTTATTAATCTTAATCACCGTTGCATGTTGGGCAAATCCATATGGTTAAGTTTTGACTTCATATTAATGATTTAACTTGTTCTAATGAAAAGGAATAACAGTCCTGCAACTATACTATGGTCGCATTTCCCCATAATGATCTAATGGCAAATTCCATTGAAAATACTGTCATTGAAATCTAATTCTCATGCACACACACACACAAATATAGACTACTTGCATTTTATTTGTTTAACTGCCTCATCTTTAAAACTATCATGAAAATATCTAGGATTTTTGATGAATATAGGAATACTTTTACTTCTGTCATTAAAGGAAATTAAACACTGGAAAATGATAGGATTTAAGCTCCACAGGAATCCTCTTCTTCTATAACATTCTGATTAGAAAAAAGTATATTCAGGAATGGTGATACTACTCTACTAGAGTTCTGGACTGAACTCAAAACAGTGTACATATGTATAGCATAAATGGAGGGAGAATTTTTCAACCCCTTGCCATAGGCTGGGACATCTCCCACTAGGGTTGCCCAAGGCCCCACCAACCTGACCTTGAACATGTGGTTAAGGCAACCACAACTTCTCTGGGCAACCTATTCCAGTGCCTTACCACACCCCGAGTAATTTCTTCCAGATCTAATCTAAACATACTCTTTTTTAATTTAAAGTCATTACCCACTGTTTTATCATTACACACACTTATAAAGTTCCTCTACATCTTACCTGTAGTCTCCTTTCAGGGAATGCAAGGCTGCTGTAAGGTCTCCCTGGAGCCTTCTGTAGACCAGCTACCAACAACACCAACTCTCAGTCTCTCTTCATAAGAGAGGTGCTCCAGCATGCTGCAGTATGCGTTTTACCCTTAATCTGCCTTTCAGTCACTCAGTTTACTCAACTGTCCATACATGAGTGCTTAATACCATGTGAATTGCCATAAGTTATCTGAGACATTCATACAGATCCACAAGAGAATGCACCCTTCTGGACCAGAAGCTGAAAGACAAGTGGAATATTTTAATATGCTTCAAACTGCTCATATCTATATAGCTTGATCTGAATCCGAATTGAGACTCAGAACTGAAATACTAAACACTGCTGAGGATCTAGCTTTTTCCCTCCTAATCTTTGGAAGATATCTACATTCTAAGTAGTTATGATGTATTCATCTGATTTCTGTTAGAACTTTTCATCATTTCCAGTCGTCCCTTTTAATGAATGCAAATGAAAAGGACAGGTTGATATTGAAATGCTGATTCTTGAAACATGTATGTGTCTAATTATAGTAGAACATGGAACGTATGTGACAACCAAACCAATGGGTAATGATACCTCTGTCAACTGCTAGATGTCCTAAACTGGAAAAAATAATCAATGCAAACTGCAGCTGGGTAATGGCAATCCACAGAGGAGAGGGATTAGACATTTAGTGGGGCAGTAAGAAAATATTGAAATTTAGAACAGTTTTTCAGTAAACATACATCCCTCAGTTACAAACCAGGATAGAAAAACCCACTTAGAGTAAATTAACGAGTAGTTAATTGTACTTATCGGCAGGGAGAGTGATGTCAAGATAAACTTAATGTAAGAACTATGAAGCAAAACTAATATGTTCTGGCATTCAACATGCAAATGAGAATTTCATGTTAAGATGTGCTATAACCGTATGTATTAATTTATTACAAAACATTGGGGGGTTTTCATTCTCAGGAATGGATACAGCTGGCATATTAATTTAGTTTAATTTAAGAAGAGCTATTAAATTTTATTAAGCATTGCGGAAAAATAGAGTAGTCTGAGAAAAAAAAAAAAGCAAACCAAACATTTTAAAAATATTCATGTTTTCTGACTGTTAGCAAATGAAATTGGTTAGCTCATAAATATATGTTTAATTATTGAAGAGCAAGTTAGATATGCATTCAAAACATCTTCCCGTGGTAGGAGCCTAATTCTGCTCCTACCACATTCTTTGGATGCATGTGACACTGAAAAAACATCCCATTCAAGACACAGCATGCTGGAGCAGGCAAAGGTAAGGGGCACAAGGCTGCAAAGATGGAAGCCTAGCAACTCATGTCAGGTATGGAAATGGCCTGGTATTCCCATTCTCTACACAGACAAAGGGAAGACCCATGGAACTCCCACTAGAAATATGTAGATGATATTGAACCTGCATGTTTTGACAGGGAAGTTTACAAAGCAGTGCAGCAAAAGTGAACATATCTATACCAAGAAACAAGGACTTACTTATTTCTTTGTTTTCCCTGACATGATTGTTTTTTCGTAGCCATTTTGTAAAAAAAGAAACATCAATCTATGACAGTAACTGAACAGTGCTTTCAGCTTCAGAGGAAATCATTGATGGGGCACAGGGACTTGAATTAAACCAATGTTGTGAAAGAATCTCTTGAAGGATGATTTAAGAACAAGGACATTTTGTCTATATCCTTGCTCCAAATCAGAAGTCATTTGTATTTTTGCTGTGTTCTTTTTTGTGTAGTACATCTCAACCTTACTGACATCACTACTACAAGAGATACTTAGAAAAAAAAACTGTGAATATTCACAGTCCTTTTTCCTTTCCTTTTCTTTTTCTCTTTTCCTTTTTCTCTTTCTTTCTCTTTTTCTTTTTCCTTTTTTTTCTTTCTTTTTCCTTTTTTTTCCTTTTTCCTTTTCCTTTTTCTTTTCCTTTTCCATTCAAGATTTATTAAACAAAAGATTATGTTAGACTCCAACAAAACTTATGGATTGCTAGTTTTGGAGACAGCTGGGGTCCAAAGTTCAGTTCTGAGCTCCTCAGTACAAGACAGACATGGACATATTGAAGGGAGTACAGTGGAGGTTCACCAGAATGATGAAGGGATTGGAGCACCTCTCCTATAAGCAGAAGATGAGAGAGTTGGAACTGCTCAACTGGGAGAAGAGATTTCATCAGTGTCTGCAAATGCTTGATGGCAGGGAGTAAAGAAAATGGAAGTAGGAAACCAATTTAGCAGGACACCTAAAGGAAAAGGAGTTCTGACAGACAACCTGTCACCACCTACTGAGTCTCTATGTCACTGAGAGGTGGCTCACTTATATGTTCAGAGAAACAGTTATGGGTTTTTCTCCTCTGAACAAGCCACGAGAGGTTCAAGAGAGAACTACAGGCAATGCTATCAACAGATATGCCTTATTTTTCTTTTTATTCACAGCTAATTTATTGCTCTTCATATATAAAAACTATGAGCTATTAGAGAAGACATCTGTAAAGGGGCTTCTGCAGCTAATCTGCTGCAAAGAAATTAGTTTATCTGGTTGATTCATATTCACACTTTATTAAAAACATATAAAAATACTTGACCAGCAAAGATTTCTCACTCTGAAAGAGAAAAGGAAAAGATTAATAAATACTACAGATTAAAATCAGTGCAAACAATAACTCATTTAAAATTGTCGTTTTTCTAACGATAGCAAAAAGTGGCATTTTGTTTGAATTCAGACAATTGGAAGATTATACATGGTGGTATTTGGCCCAGAAAAATCAAAAAGGGAGAAAGGAGAAGAAGGGCAGTTGTGGAAACTGTCAGCAATGGCTGACAAGTAGGCTGAAATAATGAGAGGGAATGCAGCCACAGAAGGGCTTGGAACGTTTAAGGAGGCTAATAGATGAGAAAGGCAGTTCTGTGCAGATAAATGTAGTGTAATGATGACTTTGATGAGTCTTTGTTTCACAGCTCTTTGTGCAACATGAAATGGGGGGAGTGGAGGAGAAAAAATTGAGAGCAGTCAAAGCCATGTCTGTGAGTGTCATTAATAAATGATGAGGACGAGAAAGACAAAAGACAAATCTCTGCGAATTTGATGGGCCTTTATCCTCTACATCTGTGTAAATTGCAAAACCTGAGGCGTGACTGTGAGTGGGAGTCCGAGTTAGTAAGAGTTGAGTGAATATATTAAGGAAAAACAGTGCTCTTAAACTTGGTTTGTTTATTGTAATTCTAGATGGAACTTTAATTACAACATACGGGCAATCCAGTGAAAGTATCATCAAAAAATAATAATGTAACGTTGCACTTTTCATCTATGTGTATTCTTCATCCTCACTGGGGACTGAATGCAAATCAGCTACTTCTGCAGCTTTATGGATGCAAAACCATGAAGTATCAGACCCATTTTTAACTTAATGCTTTAATTGTCATGCAAGCAGAGTCGCAAGAAAATCCTGGGATAAATTTCAGTGCAAACAAATAAAATGTCTTTAATCACAAATAAAACCTTGCATTTATTATTAACACTCATTGTGCATCTTTTGAGACAGCTAGTGGTCAGTTTGAACAGCGAATAGCAGCCTCTGACGGCTCTGTTTAACACTTCTGTAACATACCTAATACTTGTGTGTGTTGTGTTTTAATCCATTATCACTTTACTCTCCAGTAAAGCACAGCCAGGTTTGGGCAGCTGTTTAATAGAGCACTTTCCAACAATTTAGTATGGAAAGTGAAGAAAATCACATCCCACTGATTCTTCAGGGAGAATATTAGGTAGGCTGGAGGTAATTAGAATTTGCTTAGGACTCTGAAGAAAATAGTCTTATTCTTGCATACAAACAATGGGGTTTTTATCGATCCCATCAGGTGTGAGGAAATAGTTCATAAGAGATTTGGTAATCTTAATATTAACAAGTCCTTGTATGTTTTGGTTTCTTGTATTTTTCAGCTTCTTTCTCAGATTTTTAACCCTTAGGATTCTTGAGAAATAATAAACTGTATGGAAATAATGAAGATATAAATAGAAAGCTTTCTGCTTGCTCTGGGTAGGAGGTGAAATCATTAATCCTGCTATCAGAGTTGTCATAATGTTGCCAAAGCTAATGTGCCTGAACTTGTTTGAAAATCAAACTGCAGTGATATTCTGCACTTACCATGAAGCTGAGATCTCTGACCAAGTGCTTTGCAAAGATTAGAAAATCACACCTATAGAAATACATCAGTGATTTATCAGTTGTTAGAAGTTATTAGAACATATCTGAGCATTTCCTTTCAGGATGTGGACATAAATCACAAACTGTTATTAAAAACAACTTTATTTATGTGAAGTTATTGTGTCAGTAGCTGGAGGGCTTCAGATATGTGGTTATGCTGAAGGGCATTTTGCACATTTAGGGACAATATTCTCTACAAAGAAGAGAAAGTTCTGGTGCAGATACAAATCTCTCATGCAGTCTTGTAGTCTGGTATGTTTTTATAGAAAAATGATTTGCACTGTCAAAAACAAATCCTTTGTATCAAAGAGAACTTTTATCTTTCCTCTGCCTGCAACAGGTTTGGATGGAAACATGCAATTAATTCTTTTAGGGACTTCAGAAAGTATCACCTATTGGACCTACAATTTAGTCAAATTGCTTTCATTTGAATACAATTTGGAATTGGCTCAACTAATCACTGTTTGTTAATTGCATTTTGGAGGAAAAAGGGAACCTGAATGAAGTGACTGCTTCTCATTAAAGCTGTGTGAACAGAAGAATGCTTGATGTCTGCTATTGTACCTGATAATTGTGGCAACAAGTGTTTATTTTTGCAAGCAGCAGTAATTAAATCTGCTGTGGTATTTAAAAATAATGCATCTATATTTCATTACATCCAAGTGATAGTGTGCTATATTAGAGATTAAACAAACATCATCTCTAATGTCTCTTCTCTCACGCAAAAGCGCATAAACATTGTTATGAGGTAAAACAGAACTCTTTTGCTGTGGCCAATATTCTGGTAGTACTGTGTAAAGGAAGATGACATAGAAAGATCGGTAGAAAAAAGAAAAATTTTCAGTGTCACACCCTGTAAACATTGCCAAAAAGGAAGGAATGAGAGAAGAGTAACCTCACCATCTTGCCTGGAGAGGAGAACAACCAATCTGTGCTAATCTCAACAGTCACGTTTTCTCATCAGGGCAGAGGGGCAAGGAAGAAAATACAGAAGAAGTGGGCAAAGATGTTCTGACAGAATGTTTTCCATTGGAAAAACGCCTGTTTGTCAAAGTGAAACATTCTTCAGGAACTTGTTGATTCCAAGAGGAAGTCGGCTGACAGAAAACCTGACAGCTCACCCACCAATCTGCCTTCCAAGAAACTTTCCTTCTCAGTTAAACTTCCTTCAGATACTGGTGCATATCTGCAGAAAACTGACAAGAAAATTGCATATGAACTGATGGTCAGACCTTCCAGGAACCCATACTGGAAATGTACTTACCGGGTTCAGGGTTGCCAGGAACATAATTTGGCATACAGACACTTGTTCTCAGGAACATCAAGACATATTATTAAGTTTTATTTGTACATAAGTTTTCCTAGATTTTATCTTATCTTATCTTATCTTATCTTATCTTATTTTATTTTATTCCCTAAGCTATCACATTTTTCATGAGGTAAAAATTCAAATTCCTGGATTGATATTCCAATAAAGCCCAGTAAGGATTTTCATGAACTTCAGAGATCATTCAATGTGTATTTTTGAGTTTGGTAAATTTTCTGTTAGAATGTCTTGCTTTCAGAGGCTGAAAACATCTAGCTTAGACCACTGAAGAACTTTATAGGATTTCAAGTTGAGAAAAATAAGGATAGTGCTATGGTTAAAGTGTGAGCTTGACATGTGGGGCCCAGAATGCGACACAGTGCTGTGAAATAGATATTTTGCACTGCTTAATGCAAACCATCTAGTCTCTTTGTATCTTATTTTATCTTCAGTCATGAAATAGAACAAGTAGAATAAAAAATATACTTAAAAGTTACTTAAGACAAGGTTATTTTACTGTGCTTATGCTGTATAGTGATTTTCAGAATTATGATTAGGATCTGAGATATTACTAGTATTAATGGAAGCGTTCAACATTTCATGCACCCTAGAAATGAATGAAATGGCAGAAAAAAATCTAGCCCTTGCTCATTATTTGTGTATAAAAGTTTATTGATACAGGTTGCAGCATCATACTTTTCATAGCCTGAAAACAGTGTGATAATTTTCCTTGCAAGGAAAGGACATTTAACTTCACTTTCTTAAGGAATAATAAAGCAATTTTATTTTATTTTTTTAATGCAGCTTTTGATTTCCTCTGGTTTTCAGCCTGATGTGAATTGGCTCACTCAGAATATAGCTCTCCATTTCCAGTGCTGTGTTGCTGATTATTTTTCTGAAAGAGGACAGAGTGAAGAAGAACTGCAGGTTATATTGATTTAATTCTAATGATCTGTTTCTGAACCAGAGCTGGGCAAAGTGTTCTCCCGAAGGCACATACAGCTGTGCTCATGGCTCATCTCTGCATCACTATCAGCATTAAAAGCCAGTAATGGATTTTGTCATGTTACTGTAGCTCTCTGCATTTTCTTTTCAAATTGCATATGGGCTCACTGCTGAGGACAGACATGACTTTTTCTTGCCATCTGTTGAGCAGTCTGGTCAGAATAGCCTGGAGAAGCACACCCATACTACACTAGCAAAGAAGCACATCAAAATAGCTTTACAGAATTAGGGAGTTTTTAGAGAGAAATCACTACGTGTAGTGCATGCCTGTATTTTGATGAGGGAATTTCTCCATTATGCTGAGTTATACTGCGGTCCATGAAGCCATGAATGTAGGACAGTGAGTGGAGGATGCAGGACAGAGCATGTTATCTTGTAACACTTTGTTTGGGACCCAGCATGTCTCTGATGTCCTGGGAAGATTTTTCCCTTATAAAACCAGGGCTGTAATAAGAGTGTAACTTGGTGTACAGTTGATAAATTGCACTCAAGAATATCAGTATTGGACTAAAATAATTGATTCTTGTGCATTGGCTTATTTCTCTTTCTCTGTAGCTTTGCTTTCAACATGCTTTCCACTTTCAGTTCTGCCCCTCATGTTAGCTCTGTGATTTGGCATTGAAGTATACTGCACATTTGAAAGATGAAGAGCATGTATAGGGTAAAAAGCTCTGTAAAGCTTGAAAACCACAGCTTGAAAACTACAGCTGAAATTCACTGGTGCCTAATTACTGGGTTCTGTTTATGTAAGCTTTTTATTATTATTATTATTTTTAACTAGTGATTGAAAATTGCTACAGACAGCAGCTACTCTGGAAGTATTTCAAAGCTGACTCTGTTTTGAGCAGGGAATTAAATCGTATGACCTCCAGAGTTCCTTTCTGTATAAACTATTTTGCATTTCTAGAAATTTAAATGCTTTTACATCCTCAGAGGAATTATAGGTGAACTGGAAGTGATTTTAGGTAGTACGGTGAGGCATTGGAAGAAGCTGCACATGGTGACAGTGGAGTCATCATCCCTGGAGCTTCTCAAAAGAAGGATAGGTGTCACACTGAGTGATATGGTCTAGAGCAGTCACAGGCGTGTGTTGATGGTTGGATTGAATGATTCTATTTGTCTTTCCAGTCTTAATGTTTATATATACTTAAATCTGCAACCACCAGCAGCTCAGGATACCAAGAAGATAACATTCCTGGAAGACGAGAGGCCATTGATGGGAGTGTATGATTCTTGGCCTGTGACCACCTCTTCTTTCCCAAGTCTCCACTTCCAACCATATGAACCAGTGGCCTAACTGAATTTCTGCCCTGACCCATACAGCTCACCAAGCTGCTTCTCAGACAAGATACCCTGGGGAAGCTTCAGGCAGAAGGCAGTTTCAGGTTTCATATGCTAAGAAAGAGCTCAATTCAAGAGAGAGCTTTACTAGGGACAATTTTTGTATTGCATTGTATACCAAACCCTAACCTTACTGATTATATTATAGAATCATAGAATGCCTTGAGTTGGAAGGCACCTCAAAGATCATCTAATTCCAACCTCCTTCAATGGTCAGGGTTGCCCAAAACTAGATCAGGTTGCCCAAGGCCCCATCCAACCAGGCTCTGAACACCTCCATGGATGGAGCATCTACAGCTTCTCTGGACAGCCTGTGCCAGTGCCTCATCACATTCTCAGTGAAAACTTTCCCCCTTACATCTAAATTAAATCTCCTTTGGTTTAGTTTAAAACCATTGCTCCTTGTCCTATTACCATCTATGTGTGTAAAAAATTTATTTCCCTCCTAGTTATAAGCTCCCTTGAGGTATCAGAAGGCAGCTATCAGATCTCCCCTGGGTCTGCCCTTCTCCAGGCTGAACAAATCCAGTTCCCTCAGCCCTTCTTCATAGCCCTGTGATTATCTTCTTGGCCCTCCTCTGGACCTGTTCTACAGGTTTCACATCTTTCTTGACCTGGAAGCCTATATAAGGGCCCATATAAGGACAAGGGTGATATTATTTGAAAGGAACACTGAAAAAATTTCCCGAAGAAATCTGAGAACAGGAAGAATCTGAATGTGGGATTGAATTTGTGTTAAGGCATTTATTTCCTAATTTCAGCAGCTGTGGAACAATATTTGATCTTTATACTTTGCTAACAGAATGTTATTATTTATCATAAAATCATATAATCATAAAAGCATAGAACCATTGAGGTTGAGAAAAACTCTCAGGATCAACAAGTCCAAACAAATGTGAACAATGCATACATCTTTACCAGTGATCTAGTATCACAGAATCACAGAATCACACAATAGTAGAAACAAGCAAACTAATGAAAGGAATATGCAATTAAGATTACACAAGTATATACCAATGAAGGAATCAAGAGGATATAAACTTGGCGATTAAATAATCATTATAACAAAACAAATACAGCTTTTACAATGTTAACAAAAAATAATGTTTTACTCTATCTACCTATGTCTATCTACCTATCTATCTATCTATATCTATTTATCCTTAATTTTCTAATGCCCTGGATTGTAAATCTATAATTTGGAGTAAATGCATTCTTTTAGCCCTAAATCTTGTTCAGAAGGAAGATGTTCTTGGCAGATCTGACATATAATACCATATCCATTGATGTATTGAGTTGTAAAAATAATTGAAATAATTACCTATGCAAGTGTCCAGCTGCTCAGCCTATACCACAAGGGTGTGCAGAACGGGACACCACAGAAGTGTTGAACAAACAGATTTGTGTTCTAACGCCACAGAATTTGGAGAAGAGGGTTTCTATGGAGGCTGGTGACAACAACTCCGAATCATGGGCAAGAGCAAAGATCATGCTTGAATCTGAGGGACTGAGAGTTTACAATACTAGATCAAATTATTTTCTTGCAAATGATTGGGGTTTTTTTAGTTGTTATTTGTTTCTTTTTTTCATAAAAGAAGGGAAACTAGGGGGGAGGAGAGTATACTCAGCATGGGAAGAATAGGAAAGCTTGCAAGGTTTTATCCCAGACAATATCTGTTTTTCTGCATTTTAAGTTCCATATCAACAGAGAGAAAACAAAGGATTTGTGTGAGTGAGCATGTTGTTCTTTATTCCTAGTAAAGCACTCAGCATTCTCTCTGTAAAGCAGCAACACCAACCCATCAATAAACTGTAATGGAAACAAGAGTGTGTATAAATGTTCCTGTGGGGACAGCTGTTTGTTTGATTGATAGAAAGTATCCTTCTTTTATACATCATTGTGCAATACTTTCTTAATGCATCATATGAAAAATAATGTAAAGAAAGCCTAGTTAGCTTCACCGTGAGAACTGCTAGAAGGAGTAGAATACATGTATTTTTTTCCCAAATCATTTAACTTTGCAGAAAAACTTAAAACTTCTGTGCCCACAGCTATGTGAATCTGGACAATGTCATTAATTATGGGGTCAAGTCAGTCATAAAAATTTTGCATTTCTTAACAAGCTGCAAAAATGTTTGTTGTCTTGATGGAAAATCTGCAGACAGCTTGGAGTTGGATAACACCCATATTTGCCTGGTCACAGGGCTGCTCTGAAATGGGAACTCTATAACTGTAGCTTTTGCTGTTCCAAACTCCTTCACATCCTATCCATGATCACAGTCTCAAGGCTCAGAGTCCTTTAATGTCTTTCTTTCTTCTTTTTCCTTTTGCGAGGGTGGTCAAAGTCAGCTTCCTTCTGCCTTTGAATGGTATTGTAGACATGCTTGGAGAACAGCTGCGATTTTCCATTGAAGCAGGCTGATCTCTCCTTCTCCCATGAAACATGCCTCTAAATGTATCTTCATAGATCTAAAAGACCAGTTGAACAGGAAAATAAGTATCAAAGATTTCTTAATTGCTCAATTGCTACTGTCTGCCTTACTTCCTTACTTGTCCAAGTTTTGCTTGTGTGACTCCTCTTCTGCATGCCATTACATGTATGCGCTGACCCTGTAACTCACCTCACAGGCAACACTCAAATTTGCAGTCTCATAACTCTGTATGATAAGAGGGATAATTCCATGTTATCAATGAGAAAGATCGTACAAGGGAACATTGGGCTGAACAAAACTGCAGAAGCCATTCTGCAAACTCTCTTGCAATAGCTCATCTTTGAGGCTATGATCAAACACTCCAACCACATTATCAGTTATCAATTATTTATCAATATTATCAAATTGTATTTCTGTATTTCTATTTGGTGCATTACTAAAGCAATTGCAGGAGGAATTAAAACTTCCAGAAAATTAGGAGGTATAAGCTTTTCTTCTCTACTTTTTGGTGCTGTGCCAGCTCTTGCCACCTCATTTCTTTAGCAACAGTATATTAAGTGATGTGACAGACATGAGTCACGTGTGTTCTCTTTCTTTTTAGTTGCTCGCATTATGTCACTTTCAGTCCTCAGGTGGTGTAAATTAGAGAAGCATCATAGACTGCTGATGAGTTATGCCAGGGGAAAAATCTTTTTCTTAAACCTTAGCAATAAAAAGTCTTGTGAAAAAAAAAAAAAAAAAAAAAGAATTGAAAAATCTCCTCCCTTGGCTTTTTATTTTATTTTAGAACAAAAGCCTTGAAAGAACTGTTTGCAGCACTCCTTCCAATGCTAAGCAGCTCTTTTACATTTCTTCCCAAGCACGTACGCACACACAAATTTTAGAACTAAAATAAAAAGATGAAAAAGAAAGGGTGAGTAGTCTTGAATGATTCAATAAAACGTGAAAGGCTATGAATTATGGAAAAGCAGAATGAAGTGATTGGAGACCCAAAAACCAGGAAGATGACACCCTGACACCCCCACCTTTTAATGTCAAAACTAAATTGACCTGTTTATAATCTGAGATTACCTTTGATTTTTCTCGTGCTTGGTATTTTCACGAACTGAGAGTTTAAATGCACATGCAGACGCATGGAGTCATTATTCCTTTCCACTGATTTTCACACACGTTTAATGTGGGTCTAACCCCATTGCTTTTGATAGTCTATTGACTTAACTGGCTTCCTGCTGATTTTGGCTGGTGTTAGCAAGATGTGAATCAAAGCCTGCTTTGCTGTGGTGTCTTTCTTGATGAAATTTCAAATGCAAACCTCCTCCCATTGTATCAATACTATTCAGTCATTTCAGAAGGCATTTTGTTGATCATTTCTCCTTCAAGCTGCTGAGTGCACTGTGAAATCAGAGCGGGTGAAACTGAGTATGGAAACAATCTAATTTGATTTTCTTACAGCATAGAGAGTTGCCAGCAGGAGAATCCTCTAGTGAACATCCCCACAATCAGTAAGTCTACCACACAGGTGTCTCACAGTCAAAGCAATGATAATTTTGACATCACTTTAGATGTTTGATATGTATCCTTCCCCCCTTCCTACTGCCTTCTCGTTTATATTAAGGTCTATTTGATCCATAAGAGCTACCAACTCATACATACTCATTGAAAGAAGCTAGGTGACTGTAAATGCTCATTCCATGCTGCAGATGGTGTTCTGAGGTTGAACTCTTAGTCATTAATATTTAGTGATATGGTAGCCCGTGCTTCCCAACATTCAAAAACTATCTTCTCAACTTACATGATACCCAGGCAACTGCTACAGTTGCTAGGAGGCACTTTGTCAGAGCTGTGATCTGTGCTACTTGCTATGCAGCATTCACACAAAACTCTGGCCATGGTGTGATTGTACTGAAGGCTTTGAAATACCTCTAGTCAGAAAGGGAGGTTCAAGGGAACAGGCACGGAGAAGTCCTGGCATTAAAAACCATAGCTGGTCAAGGCACGGATGATATATTCAAGAGTTCCTACATTACTGGTGGAATAGACTGAGTGTTTGCTGGAGAAACCCAGGACTGCAGCAACAGAATGAAAGTCTGATGTAAAAAATGCATACACTCTAGGGTCTTGCACTAGTTCTGATAAATAATTTCTTTGCAGTATGCAGCTCTATTAACATAATTTAAACAGGGCTTCTTATGCCATAACTCTACTCAGATTGTCTCAGAGGGGCTGCTAATGTACTGTTCCCTTTTTCAAAGCTATTTAGTCTGGAAATACCCAGAGGGCTGTAAGGAGACTTGAACTAGGGCCTGGCAGTAAGTAGAGTTACTTGTCTAAGGCTTCAGTTCCAGGAACATATCAATGCACCATTATTGCTTTGTTGCGACTTGGGCTTTGTATTCAGCCATTGTAGCACAGAAAAACAATAAAAGATTTCACTATGGGAGGTGAAAATGAATTCCAGCCTAGTTTGCCTCTTCCTGTCTGGTTTATCTCTCCCCTATAACCAAACAACCATTCATTTACACAGATAAAAAGGTCAGTTATACCCTTTTCTAATCCGTACAGTTTGTGCTGTATGTTCATTATTTCATTTGGCAGCCAACAATAGGAAACTATGCATACACTAGTAGGAAAAAAAAATATTTTTCAATACAATGTTCACTGTAGCTCTATCTCCACAAAGGACATCTCACAGTCTGGGAAAGAGTCCTTGATTACAGACGGATCAGAATACATGTTGGTTTGGTGGTGGCAGGGAGATTCTGGAGGAAGGTCTTCCCAGTAAGACTCTTTTGTTCACAGAACTTGGTAGAATTTAGTCCACAAAACTGGAATGATAAATTCTTGGCAAAGAATAGGCAGTTCTGGCTAAGAAAAAATATCTGTTTCTATAATAAATGACAATTCACAGGCAATGTATGCATGTTGGATTTTCCATACAAGTCTTACATTTTCCACAGTTTGGAATGGAAAGAAATTGAAGTCAGAGTCTACAAAGTTTAATTTCTGACCAGCTTCAGTAGTCATAGTAGTAAAGAGTTCAAATGGAAAATGTGTATTAAAGATCTAGTATTGGCATTTAAAAAAATCAAATAATGACTGAAGTAGACATATAGTGAATTTAATCCTCTTCTGCAGGTATTTGGGAGATGTAAATTTTAAAACAATGTTAGGAGATTTTGACTGTTTTGCTTTTCTAGAAGCTGGTCCAAATGGCAATAATAGAATAAGATAAGAAAAATGCCACCCTTGTTCGTTTTTGGCTTTCAGAGTCTTGGCCACATTTGGAAAGTGGTTGTTACCTCAAGTATTAGAGGCTCATACTTGTGATTGTGAAGATCTTTGGATACAGAGCTGGGTCACTGCTGTACAACAGCAGCCTTTCAGCAAAATGATTATAGGTTTAAACAAGAGCAGAGTTCTGAACACAGTGAGACTCTGGGTAGCTTCCAACAGTTTGAACCTAGGTCTACTAAAGAAAATATAAAAGCTTTATCCATAGCACAATGCAATTATGCTGTCTTCCTACATAAACACTCAAACAGGATAATATGCAGGACAATTCCATGGAGCAGACAGAATTACCTTGGCAAAGAAAATGTTATTAGCTGTTGGGTCCTGGATTGTTGCTTGATAAAGAGTGAAAGTTAGGTTGACTGGTTGACTGAGAACTCACTGCACTCAAGCTGTAGAAGAGATACAAAAAAAACAAAACAAAACAAAACATTTTTGGTTGTAGAACACATAGATACATGAACAATATGTACAATATGCATAAATATATCTGTTTATATATATATATATTTTCTGTGAAATCCATGCACTTGTGTGCTTGTAGCAAGAGATGAAGATGTAATATATTGTGAAATTTCATTCAAAAAATTAGACTTCATTAATTTCTACAATATTCCGATTTTCTACTTTGTTTTGTTGCAGTTTTATTTTATTGATAAAGAAGACAGAAGGGAAACAAAGCAAAAATAGATGGAAAATGACACTTTTAGTTTTGTCATTTTTGCACTTTTTTTTTTTTTTTGGTCTAGAATATCTGTTTATAAGAGTGTGTTTTCTTCCTTCTTTTTTCTTTCAATCAAGGACTGCCTAAAATCAACATTTCTCAGGTCATACAGACATTATGTTGGCATTTTTGCAGTAATTTATATTTAAATTTGGTGTTTGATATGCATGTCAGGTTACTATAGGTTTATGTCAACAAAAATCACTTTATTCGCCCTTGCTCCAAATTGTCAGTAAGCTGAAAAATCTTGTACTCACACAGCAGTCTTTACAACTGCAGTCTGGCTATTTGTCTTGAGCTACCAACTGGAAAAGAAAAACTAATAGCCTCTATAAAGCAGTTAATGTGCACTTGTGTTTAATTGGTATCAGCACACTGTTAAAAACAAAATTAAGTAAGTAGCCATTTAAGAAAGCAGAAATCTTCATTGCTGTTAGGTTGAGATTGTTGTTTCTATGCAGGACTCATAAGCTGGGAAAAACTCTAGTACCAAATCCCAACATAAATCAGCTTGTGAAAGCAATATTGTTCAGCACCATCTTGCTTCTTGGCTTTCATTTTAGATCTGCTGGAGCTTGGATACAAATAGATCATTTATATTCACACATTTATTTTTAAATAGTTTCATAATGAAATCTTCGTTCCCTTCCATTGGTGTGTGCATGCCTTGCTATTATAAACTAGAATGTGTGGAAGATTAGTTGCTCCTACTTGTAATATAAATTGCATAGTGTACCAAAAGCATTGCTTATCTTCTGTAAATATTTTATTTGAATTTAATACTCTTGTAAAATTGTATTAACAGTCTTTCCGTGATTCTTTTTGTTTCCTTTTTCTTTTCTTAACTTCCCATTTCCAATTCTTGGAGGCAAAACATGTGAGTTTAAAATGGAATTTGTTTAAATATTTAAATTGTTTATATTTGGGACTATTGCATCAAAAAGATTTGGATAAAGATACATTAATAAACTATTATATGGGTAGATTACTTCAAGCTTATGTGTGTAAGATAAATGTGGATCAAGAGTACCAAAAATTATTTGTTGTCATTATCATCACTATCAGGAAATTATTTTAATGTATTATTTTCAAACAGTAAAAAAATTCAAACCGGTTTCGGTTGTGCAAATTAAAATCAGAAACTGCCAAGCTTCAGATCTTTCTCAAGCCATTAACAGTTATCAAAAAATACATTTTTGAAGAGAAAGAGAATTCCTTTGTCATCTGTCAGGCCTAGCCACCATAGGATCATGAAAGGCAGATCCTGCTTAACCAATCTGATCTACTATGATCAAGTGACCCACCTGCTGGATGAGGGAAAGGTGCTGATGTAGTCTACTCAAATTTCAGCAAAGCCTTTGTCTCCAGCAGTATTCTGCTGGAGAAGCTGTGCTCTCTAAAGTTCCCTGAAAGAAGGTTGTGGTGAGGTGAGAGTTGGCCACTTCTCTCCCCTGTAGCAGTGACAGGACAAGAGGTAATGGCCTTAAGTTGTGCCAGTGGAAATTCAAGTTGGATATTAGGAACGATTTCTTCTCAGAAGGAGTGGTAATACATTGGAACGGGCTGCCCAGGGAGATGGTGGAATCACTGTCATAGAATCACAGAATGGCTTGGGTTGGAAGGGACCCCAAGGATCATCAAGTTCCAACCCCCAAGTACCGTTCCTGGAAGTGTTTAAGAACCTTGAAGACGTGACACTGAGGGACATGGTTAGTGGGCATGGTGGGAATGAATTGGAGTTGGACATGATCTCAGTGATCTTTTCCAACCTACAATTCTATGATTCTATTTTTATGTACTATTTCCGCTATAGGGACTAACTTGAACAGCCTGGAAAGCCTGAATCATTGCTCTATGACTGAATTAGAATAAACATTTTTATTTCTTTTGTTATTGCCCAGGCTCAGAGAGAAATAGGGAGTGAGAGACAGAGAACGAGAGAGAAACAGAGAAAGACAGAGTTTTTAAGACTGTTTTGACATGAGATACAACAAAAAGTACTTGTCAAATCAAAGTTAAGATTGCAATGGCTTTTTTAGGAGGGGCTTGCTTGTCAACTGAATAAAGAAAAAAGTTACAGTTGAGAACTGGGAGAACTTTCAAGAAAAATTGTCATTTAAAAGAGAATAAAAAATATAGCTAAATCAATAAAAAAAACAAAGCTAGATTTCTCAAAAGTTTAGAATTTTTGAATTTCTACATGATGGAGTTTTGTTGAATAGGGAGAGCAGAAATGTTTTGAACTGTTCATACCCATACC
>JANHGO010000041.1:30170811-30188713 GCA_024606505.1 Aquila spilogaster
GGATGAGTGAGGAGTCCTCCCCCTGAGGAGGAAGGAGCAGCAGAGATAACGTGTGATGAACTGACCCCAACCCCCATTCCCCGTCCCCTTGCGGCGCTGGCAGGGGAGGAGGTAGAGAAAATTGGGAGCAAAGTTAAGCCTGGGAAGAAGGGAAGTGTGGGGGAAAGGTGTTTTAAGACTTGGTTTCATTTATCATTATCCTACCCTGATTTGATTGGTAATAAATCAAATCAATTTTCCCCCAAGTGGAGTCTGTTTTGCCCATGACTGCAATTGCTGAGCGATCTTCCTGTCCTTACCTTGACGCACGAGCCTTTCATTATATTTTCTCTTCCCTGTCCAGCTGAGGAGGTGGAGTGATAGAGTGGCTTTGGTGGGCACCTGGCATCCAGCCAGGGTCAACCCACCACTATTATATACCTTCTGGCAGTTGTCATAGTAATGCTAACCAGGTTTTCTTTGCATTATTTTCATATGATGCATGAAGAAAATATTGCACGGTGCTATATAAAAGATGGATACTTTCTATCAATTTACAAGCAGTTGTCCCCCAGGAACATTTATACACATTCTTATTTTTATGATGGTTTATTGATGGGTTGGTATTGCTGCAGTACAGCAAGAGTCTGAGTGCTCTTCTAGGAGTAAATGACAACATGCACACACACACATAGACACACACAGATCCTTTGTTCTCTCTCTGCTGATGTAGAATTTAAAATACAGAAAACCAGGCATCATCTTCTTGTGGGTTATCAACTTGCAAGGCTTGTCTACTCCCCCTATGCTGAGCATACTCTTTTCCCCTCCCCTTTCCCTTCCTGGTCCTGGAAAAAAAAAAAAAAAAAAAAAAAAAGAAAAAAAGATGGAAAATAAGGGTAAAAAAAGAAAAAGAAAGAAAAAAAAAGAACTTGGCCTATTGCTGTAAACTCTCAGTCCCTTAGATTCAAGCTTGATCCTCATTCCCTGCCCATGATGCAGAAAATTTTCCCAGTTGTCACTGATCCCCAGAGGACCCCTCTTCTCCAACTTCCGTGGCACCAGACCTCAAACCAGTCTATTCAACCCTTCTGTGGTGGCACACACTGCTCACCCTTGTAGTATATGCTAAGCAGCTGGACACTTGCCAAGATGATAATTTAAATTATTTTTAAGACTCACTACATAGAATCATAGACTCATACAATAGTTTAGGTTGGAAGGGACCTTTAATGGTCATCTAGTCCATCAATGGATATGGAATTGTGTTTCAGGTCAGACAGCAGCATCTTCCATCTTGGACAAGATTTAAGGCTAAAAGAATATGTTTACTTCAAAACATAAATTTACAATACAGGGCATTAGAAAAATAAATACATACATACATACTTACATGTATAAATAAAGTGAGATACTAAGTTCTGTTAACATTATTAAGGTTATTTTGGATTAGTTACCTTTTAATCATTATCTAATTACTAAGTTGTAAACATCATCTAGATATGATATTGGCTGTTTCAATATGTCAGCTCTTTATCTGTCTTTCTCTTACAGTAAATTGAACTTTCTAGCTCTCCTCTTAGAAAAAGGTTACTTTGCTTAAGATGACTACTGCTGTCCTCCCTCCTCTCCATCACTACTCTCCTTATTTCCAAGGGGTGTGGAAAGATGCTTCGAAGGGACTTTTCTCCTCTGCTGCCCCTTAGTCATTCCCTGTTCCTGTGACTGGGGTTTCTGCTACTGTGATGGAGTGATGAGAGTTTTACCTTCCCTCCTCATCCCCTGGGTTCTTTTATTAGTACACGTACCAGCAATCTTAATTATACATTCTATGCTTCAGTCTTCTTGTTTCTATTAGAACTTTAAGAAGACAGACCGTGCAACTTCATACATTTTTTAATGAGAAATTGTACCACGTAGTCTTACATTTATAACTAGTAATATTCTGTTAACAGAGTATGAAGACCAAGCATGGTACTACAGATGTTGAAATTAGGAGTGGAATACCTTAACTGGCAAACACATTGACTTCTGCCTGCAGACTCTTGGAGTTATGAGCTTTCATCTGGAATATCTTGCTATACTCCTATAATCTTTTTCTTGTAGTATCCATAAGGCTAGGGTCTCATTTTCAAAGCAATGCACAAGGTGTCCCGAGCAAAGTCCTTTACTGGCATATGGACCCTGAGACTGCCTTCTGCCCACAGCTTCCTCAAGGCACTTTTTTCTGAAAAAATTTGCTTGTGACTCCTCTTCTGCATGCCATTGCATGTGTGCAGTGTCCCCATGTTCTCATTGTATCCAACATGCGGTTTTGCCGAGTCTCTTTACTGTGTGAGTCAATAGAAGAAACTACAAGTTATCCATGAGAAAGATCCTACAAGAGATCCTTGGGTCGCAAAAAATTGCAGAAGCCATTCTGCAAACTCACCTGCAGCAGCTCATCTCTAAAGATATGATAAAATTGTCCAACCATTTTCTGCTAGCATTAACAGGCATTCCTGTATTTCTATTTGCTGCATTTTTAATTGTAGAAGTAATGAAAACTTGCAGTAAGTTGTGAAGTTGAAGCTTTTCTCCTGCTCTGTTTTTTGGCACTACACCAGTTCTTGCCACCTCATTCCTTGAGCAACAGTATATTAAGCAATGTGACAGATGTTAGTCACGTGTGGTCTCTTTCTTTTTAGTTGCTCACTTTATGTCACTTTCAATCCTCAGGTGGTGTAAATTAGAGCAGCACCATAGATTGATGACGGCTTATGCCAGGGGACAAATCTTTCTCTTAAACCTGAACGATAAAAACCCTTCTGAAACAAATTTGAAAAATCTCCTCCCTTGGCTTTTTATTTTATTTTAGAACAAAAGGCTTGAAATAACTGTTTGCAGCACTCCTTCAAATGCTAAGTAGCTCTTTTACATTTCTTCCTAAGCATGTACGCACACACAAATTTTGGAACTAAAATAAAAAGATGAAAAAGAAAGGGTGAGTAGTCTTGAATGATTCAATAAACTGTGAAAGACTATGAATTATGGAAAAGCAGAATGAAATGATTAGAGACCTAGAAGCCAGGAAGATGACACCCACCTTTTAATGTCAAAACTAAATGGACCCATTTATAATCCGAGATTACCTTTGATTTTTCTCATGCTTGGTATTTTCACGAATTGCAAGCTTAAATGTACATACAGCTGTGTTGATTCGTTATCTCTTCCCACCGATTTTCACACACATTTAATGTGGGTCTAACCCCATTGCTTTTGACAGTCTATTGACTTCATTGGCTTCCTGCTGATCTGAGCTGCTGTTAGTGAGACAGGAATCAGGTCCTGCCTCGCAGCGGTGTCTCTCTTGATGAATTTTTGAATGCAAACCTCTTCCCATTCTAAGAAGGCCATTCAGTCATCTCAGATGGCATTCTGTTGAGCAATTCTCCCTCCTTCAAGCAGCTGAGCACACTGTGAAATCAGAGAGGATGAAATTGGGGCTGGAGACAATCTCATTTTCTTTTCTTAAACCACAGGTTGTTGCTAGCAGAAGCATCCTCTGGTGAACATTCTCATAATCAGTAAGACTGACACATAGTTGTCCTAGAACCAAACCAATTAACCTTTTGGGGGTCACTTCAGATACATCATACATATCTTTTCCTCCTCCCCACTCTGTTCTTGGTTTTGTTCATTTCTTTGTCCGATCCATGAAGGCTGCTGATACATATACGTTCACTGGGAGAAGCCTGGGCTTGGCCAATTGTCATTTCACACCATAGTTGGTGCTCCAAGCTCAAGTTCTGAATTATTAACATGCAGTGAAAAGGTAGTCTTGTTCCCAAATATTTAAGAATTATCTTGCTGATTTACATGATACCCATTTAGGCAACTGCAGCAATTCCTTTGAAGCACTTTACCTTGCATGTCTCGGCAGCGAGGACGGCCGTGGTGTGTGCCATCTGCCGCACATCGTTCAAACAACGTCGTGGCCATGGTGGGATTGCACTGAGGGCTTTGATGTGCTCTGGGGCACAAAAAGAGGTTTGATGCACTCTAGGGAACGGACATAGAGAAGCCCTGGCATGAATGGCATTAAAGACTACAGCTGGTCAAAGCACAGATGGTATAAATGACAGATTCCCCTTTGCTGGTGGCATATAAAGGTTTGTTGGAAAGACCCAGGACTGCAGCGAGGGAATGGAAGTCTGACGTAAAAAATGCATAAACTCTAGGGTCTTGCACTAGTTCTGATAAATAATTTCTTTGCAGCTTGCAGCTCTATTAACATAATTTAAACTGGGGGTTTTATGCAGTAACTCTACTCAGATTGTCTCAGAGGGGCTGCTAATGTGCTGTTCCCCTTTTCAAAGCTATTTAGTCTGGAAAAGCCCAGAGGGCTGTAAGGAGACTTGAACTGGGGCCCGGTGGTAAGCAGCATTGCTTGCCTATGGCTTCAATTCTGGGAACGCGTCAATGCGGCGTTATTGCTTTGTTGTGACTTAGGCTTTGTATTCCACCATTGTAGCGCAGAAAAACAACAATAAAAGATTTCACTATGGGAGGTGAAAATGAATTCCAGTCTAGTTTGTCTCTTCCCTGTAGCAAGACAACCACTCATTTATATGACTAAAAAGGACAATTATACCGTTTTCTAATCCATACAGTTTATGCTGTTTGTTTATTATTTTAATTGGCAGCGAACGTTAGGCACTTATGTAGACACTGGGAAAAAAAGAAAAAAGCTTTTTCAATAAAGTATTCACCGTAGCTGTATCTCCATAAAGGACAACTTGTACTGTGGGAAAGTACCCCTGACTACAGATGGATTGGAAAATGTGCTGGTTTGATGTTGCTAGGGACATTCTGGAGCAGGCTCTTCCCAGTAGGATTTTGTTATTCACAGAACTTTGTAGAGTTCAGTGCATAAAACTTGAATAATACATACTTGGGAAAGAACAGCCAGTTCTGGCGAAGGGAAATGTCTTTTTCTATGACAAATGGTATTTCAGACCAAAAAAAGAGAAAATTTTCTTGTTGCTTTTTTTTCATAAAAACTCTTACTTTTCCATTGAGTGGAATGGGAAGGCATTAAAGTGAGAGCTTGCCTATAAAGCTCCCTTTCTGACCAGCTTTACTAGCCACACTGGTAAAGAGTTCAAATTGGAAATGTTTATTAAAAATTAGAAGCTTTTGCATTTGCAAAATAAATGAATAAATAGAAAACAAATTGGCTGAAGTAGGCAAGTAGTGATTTTGATCATCTTCTGCAGATGCTTGAGGGAGATCAGTTTAAATCACGGCTAGGAGAATTTCTATAAGCTGGCCCAAACGAAAGAAAAGCTAACTTACTATAACGTAAGAAAAATGCCACTATTGTCCGCTTCAGACTGCCTTTAGAGCCAAGGCCATATTTGGAAAGTGGTTGTTAGCTCAAATGTTAGAGGCTCACACGTGTGATTGTGAAGATCTTCAGCTACACGGCTGGGTCAAGGCCATACAAGAGCGGTCTTTCAGTAAAATGACTGTAGGCTTAAACAACAGCAAAGCAGTGAACTTGCTGACACCCTGGGTACCTTCCAGCAGCTGGAATCTGGATCAGCTAAAGAAAATATTAAAACTTTACACTGTTATCATCAACAGTAAAATTTCCCTGCCCTATTGCATAAACACTCAAAAAAGGAAACCGCTTAGGACAATCCCTTTGAGTAGAGAGAATTAATTTGGCAAAGAAAATGTTCTTAACTGTGGGGTCCTGGACCCTTGCTTTGTAAAAGCAGCAGTGACAGCCAAGTTGACTGCTCTCTTCACTTGCAAGAGAAGACAAACTAAAAGGAGCATTTTTAAATGTAGAAACATAGGTTGTATAACATCTATAACGTAACAGAAACTTATAGTATAGTATATGATATATGTATAAATAGATGTAAAATATATGTGTATGTGTACATGTATAAATATATATATTCTGTACAATCACTCGGTGTACATGTATGCTTGTAGCTAGAGCTGGCAACTTACTGTACAGTGAAATTTCATTAAAAAATAAGGCTTTGTTAATTTCTAAAATATTTTTAATTTCCTGTTAATTTTATTATGATTTTATGTGATCTAATGAAAGAGGTCCCTATCCGTGGCAAGGGGGTTTGGACTAGATGATCTTTAAAGGTCCCTTCCAACCCAAAGTGTTCTATGAGTCTATGATTTTATTGGTGTAAATTCAAGAGAAATATGGAAAACCTGGTTAGAAGTGAGCATCTCTATTTTTGTACTTGAAATGATTCCTTTTGTTCTAGAATGTCAATTTTTTTCAGAGTTGTTCTTTTTTTTTTCCTAAATTGAGGATTACTTAGAATCAACAATTCTCAGACCAAACAGAAATTGCATTTATTCAAAAATGTACTGGCATTTATAAGATGCTTTATTTTTAAATTTGGTGTTTGGTAAAATATATATATCAGTTTACCATATGTTTATGCCAACAGAAATAATTTTATTCTCACTTGCTCCAAATTGTCTGCAAGCTGAAAAATCATGTACTCACACAGTAATCTTTACAACAGCAGCCTGGCTATTTGTCTTGAGCTACCAACTGGAAAAGAAAAACTAATAGCATCTATATAGCAGTTAATGTGCACTTGTATTTAATTGGTATCAGCAACATTGTTAAAAAGAAAATTAAGTAAGTAGCCATTTAAGTAAGCAGAAATCTTCATTGTTGTTAGGTTGAGATTGTTGTTGTTGTTGTTATGCAGGACTCATAAGCTGGGAATAACTCTAGTACCAAACCCCAACATAAATCAGTTCTTGAAAGCAATATTGTTCAACACCATCTTGCTTTTCGGCTTTCATTTTAGATCTACTGGAGCTTGGATACAAATAGATCATTTATATTCACACATTTATTTTTAAATAGTTTCATAATGAAAACTCTGTTCCCTTCCATTGGTGTGTGCATGCTTCGCTATTATAAACTAGAATGTGTGGAAGATTAGTTGCTCCTACTTGTAATGTAAATTGCGTAGTGTACCAAAAGCATTGCTTATCCTCTGTAAATATTTTATTTGAATTTAATACTCTTGTAAAACTGTATTAACAGTCTTCCCCTGATTATTATTGTTTGTTTTCTTTTTCTTTTCTCAGCTCCCCCTTTTCAAGTCTGGGGGAAAAACATGTTAATTCACAGTGGAATTTGCATAAATATTTAAAGTGGCTACATTTGGCATTAGTGGGACTGTTGCACTAGAAAACCTGGGGTAAAGATGCACTACTTAACTGTTATACAGGTAGATCACTTCAAGGTTAGGCATGTAAGATAAATGTAGGTCAGCGATACCAAAAAAAAAATTATTGTTTATCACAGCAATGATAAGAGATGATGAAATCATTTTAATCTATTGTTTTCAGAAAGTACAAAAGTTCAAACTGGTTTTAGTTGTGCAAACTGAGGTCTAAAATTGTCAAACTTCAGGCCTTGCCGAAGAAGTTATCTGTTTTGAAAATGGTATTTTAAAGAAAAAATGGCATTCCTTTGTGTCTATTCTGACCCAGCCTTCCTATTGTAAAGACTAGACAAGAACAGCTGGACAAGCTCTGAACCACAACATTACGAGTGAATTGGAATAACTATTCATATTTCCTCTATTCTTGTTGTTCATAGCTTTCCTTAAGGGGGGGATGTAGATTTTTAGACTGATTTGACATGAGGTATGACATAGGTTACATGTCAAATCAGAGTTTAAATCAGAATGGCTTTTTTTGCTCACTTGCTAATTGAATAAATAAAAAGTCACATCTGACAACTGGGAGAACTTTCAGTAAATTCTTATTTACGAGGAAAATAAAAAGTGATGTTAAAGAAAAAATGGATACAAATTTACAGTATTTCTCAAATATTTAAAAATTTTGAATTTCCAGATGTTGGAATTTTGTTCAAAGTTGCTGAATAGGAGGAGTGGAATCATTTTGTATTGTTCATACCCAAAGACAACTTGAGAAATTAAATATACCAGGAACATAGGTTACTGGCGTTCAATTTGCATACCGAGCACTTACAGAATATTTAACAGCTGCAAATGGTGTCCTCATCTCTGTCAATTAAAATACAATAATTCTGTTTTCAACAGCAGAGTCAAAACTGAAAAAAGTGATGGATCTGAATGTGAATGCTGGAAGCTGGAAATGGGCGCGTGTTGAAGGGAATTGCTCAAAGGGTTGAAGTGCGTAGTACTCAGAAGTGGTTTTCTTGTTGAAGAACAAGTATATAGCAATTTAAAAGAAGTGAGGTCTTCATATAAAGAAGAATTATCAATATTATAAAAACCCTAGTGTTTTACAGCTATTTTTTTTTACACCATTTCACAAGAGCAGTCATTGAAAACGATTTTACTAAGAAAGTGCCTTTTGCCTCATACTACGTACCACACTAAATGTCTAACTTTATCATTTTGAAAGTGCTGTTTCCCTTTCCCCTCCTCTACCTTTTAAACACCTATACAAATTTATTTCAGTCCATAAGGGTGACAAGGGGATCCTTTTTCAGAATCAGGTGTTGCCTGTGAAAACGCTTCCTGCAGCAGCGTTGCCTTTGACTGATGCTCTCAGTGATCCTTCCTCAAAGCGTTGAGGTTTCTCAGGAGGCTTCACTGGTCTTGCTGATGATGCGGTCAGTGTTAAACAGATGAGCCTGGGGATGTATATTACTCTTCACTGCCTTATTGCTAAATACCGTGCGTGTGCAGAGATAAGGAAGGTCTGCTGTCGAAGTTTATAACAAATTGGTAGGAGTGGTAGGGGTCAACGCTGTTCAAGCTGTAAGACATGGCAGTGCTGTGAACACAGAACCCCTCCTGCTAAGTGATAAGTGCTATTTGCAGAATAGCGACCCACTCAGATTTGCCATCATTCAATATTATGAACCGTGCCAAGGAAAACGAAGCTGCAATGGTTCTGTTTATTAACTGCTTTGGCAGTTGCCATTCTGCCATCGGATGTTTCATGGGACAAATGTTTGCTTTTCAGTGGTGTATGCTGTTTGACTTCAGCACTGGTTTGGGGAGAAGGCTTGTACCTGAGAATACAGTTTTAACCAAGAAAGAGAAAACTTCATAAATGTTGATCTTCAGCACAGACTATACCTTGGCAAATTGTCAATGCACAATAATGTTTGTAGGTTAATTAGTTAGGGATCACTTGTGTCTCAGAGGTTTAAATTCAGCTCTGAATTGCTCATCAGGCAGTCCAATTGATTTTGGTGGAATTACAGAAGGTCTAAGAGTCAAATTTGCCCTGAGAACAGATAAAATATGCAAGAGAGATTCAGTGCAACACAAACCGTAGCCCACTGGCTTATTACTGAAAACTCACTCAGCTTTATTGCCCTCAAGGGTGTGCAGGGAGGGCCCTATTAGGAAAAGTCCCTCCTGCAGCTAAGGAATAAGATTGCACGAGTGCACTTTAAGTTATACAATATCACAGCTTGTTGCTAATGTTGCAAAGTTTGGCTTGTGATTGCATCGAGGCATGGTTTATTTTGGGGGGTTTAAGAGCCATGAGCATTTCCTTCTCCTACCTGATTTAGAATAGAAGCATCCAAACTGTCTAAAAGCTATTCCATCTCACGTGAGGAAGAACTGTAGCTGCCCAGAGGTACCTACAAACACCCAGCTGGAAATACTAAACATGACCTTCATTTACGGCCTGACACGCTGTTGGGGTTCTGCTCCCTATTTCCTTAGGGATCCAAAGAGCACAAACAGGAGAAGAATTTGGCAGGATGGGGAGAAACAAGGACAGGGACAGAAAGCTGTTAATGGCTCTCTGGCTCTCTCAGAAAGAATCTCACTAGCAGATGATGCATTGCAGAATTGGTACCTTCAAATATTGAACAGGAACACTGGTTACGGTCTAGCTTCTGTTCATACTTTTAGGGCAATGGGAAAAGCCATTGCTGGGGAGAGTATAAAAGATAAGGTCCTCTCTTTTTAATCTAACCCTACAAATAAACTCTGATTGGCTAAAGTCATGGAAGATGCACTTACACAAAAAATTCTGCAAGGAGGAGCATGATCACACTTGAGGTGGCTTCCCAAGGGAATGAAGGCTGAATAACTGTAGCCAAACACATCTAACAAAACAGTCCCTGATTGTCAGGATTTGTGTATGCAATCAAGTTATTCTGCAAATAATGCAGGACAAAACACAAAGCATCAGAGCATTTTTTGACCAAATTTCCTGCAAAGGGATGAAAAATATCAGAAGTGTTTGGAAGAGAACGAGGTTGCTTTGCTACGTCTGTCTCTCTGCTTCCAGCCCCTTTTTGCTGGAAGGTGTGACAGCGGTTTAGATTGGGGTCAGAGGAGCTCAGTTCCGTGGTCTAGTGGTCACTCTATCTCCAAGGAAACAAAAGCACCCACAGTTCCTAGAAAGCTCAAATTTTAGTCCTACTCAGAAACCAGTCAGCCTGAATATCGCAGACTTCTTGTCTCCAGGAGTCAGTGTCTGGGATACTGATAAGCTGCTTGAAAGAGGAGAGATGAGATTCTAAGTACATTTGACACACTGGAGTAAATTGAGTCTTTAAAGTTAAGATAAGGCCTTTTATTTTAAGGGGAGCAAGTGATTTATCAAATCATGCTGAGGCTAAGGCATTCTGCCAAAAATAACATTAACTCCTTTCTAATTCATACTTGGCATGTTAACTGGTAGGTCCCACATCCCTGCAACGGGAAACTCGCCTCTTAAAGTTACATTATGGTTGCTTTGTGTGGACTTCTAGCTGCTTCTGCAAGTGCTCATGCTTCTTGGACCTGCAATTGCTGTGATTTTTTTAGGCATGGAAGTCATGACTTACTTCTTTTTTGGGAAGTGGAAAAAATGAGGGGGAACTTTTCCATTCCAGAAAATGTAGTTTGTGTCTGTTTCCTAGAAAAAAAACACCTATTAATTTACCAGCAGGGAGATCATTTGTGGTTCTTTAGCCGGGAAAAGCAAATAAACAAGCAAAAAAATAAAAGGTTATTTCTTTTTGTGACACCTAAAGTTGGTTGAGACTGTTATAGTTTTGCTGTTCCACGCACACTTTTTCCTTTGGTCTTTGGGTGGAAAAAAAAGATGAAACGTTATTCATTCTTTTTTCTTTTTCTCTAAGCACAGCCTAATCACCTATTCCATATTTCAGAGGTGATGCGCACAAGCAGCGATCTCTGTGATGCAGTGCCACGCATTTACCCACTCATGTTAATGGTAGTGATTTTGACCTGTTTGTAGGTTCCTCTCCCAGGTTTTGAGTTGCGCCGAAAGCTGCTGTGCAGCCTCAGCCTTGTGCTTTGTGTTTCCAAGATGGAAACACGGTGTGGGAGGTGGGAGGATGGTACAGGGCAGAGCTGTGAGGACACAGAGCCACGTTTGGCTGCAGAGGACTTCAGAGTCCCAAGAGCATCCCAGAAGCGCACAGGTCCTAGAAGAGGTTTGTTATAACGTCTCTGGTGCATCCTGCTGCAGAACTTTGTGCGAAAGGTTTTTCTTCCCCTAAGTGCTTTGCAACACGTGGTCTTTGTGTATAAATAGCACACCTGAAGCCAGAGTTTGCTTTTTCACCATGTGGTAGTTTTTCTGAATTGTCCTAATGATAACCTCATAACTTCTTCAGGCCTGACCTCTCCGTGCTCCCTTCCAGTTTTGCAGTAATACCACTGGTACGGTGCACCGCCGAATAAACCCAGTAGTTTTCTCCCACTTCACGCAGTTGCTGCTAATGTTTAAATCATTTGTCAGACAGCAGCAGACCAGGGCTCTCCAGCCCCACACTTTTAATTTTTATCATAAAAGAAGGGATATTCATGAATGAAACACTTTCTTGCATTCTGTATTGAGCTTTTCTTTAAGACAAAGAAATTTGCATCCTCCTTTCAAATAAGGAACATAGTTACATGAAAATAATTTACTGAAGAATTAACTGGGATAAATTCAGTCCAGTCTGACAGTCCAATTAATTCATGTAATCAAAAAATTAAAAAGAGGTCTCATAATCAGTACAGTGTTTCACCTCATGGTACGAAGGGAATAGAGGGAAGGAAGAGTCCTCAAGACTCCTTGACTAAATTTGCCTAATCCTTTGGTTTATCAAATGAAGGGAACAGCCTGGTGCACGACAGCGAACAATTCATTTCCACTCCAGTGAATACAGCAAGAGAAAGTGCCCTTTTTAATCAGACAGATTAAATAGGAGCTGTTTCATGCCAAATCAGTGACTTCAGCAATTATAAAAGAAACTGGACATGGACGTGAAACCTGTTCCAATTAGTTTCCATTAACGAGTTCTTTGGAGTAGTTTGTGAAAGCAGTAAACAAATGAAACTAAGAACAATTGCAATATGTTTTTCATTATCCTAAATACTTTACTTTCTTGAAGAACCTTAATAGCAACTCTCTGAATCTGAAATGAATTCAGATATTCATATTCATATTATCTGCTTTTTTTTTTTTCCCCATAGCTGATTTTTATGACCTGAAATCTGATTCTCTTTGTTGGAATATGCACAGAACGTGTCCTTTTCACATTTACTTAACAAATTGCACTGCATTAGATAACAACAGTATGAGCATCGTCCAGGTGTGACACCCATCAACTTGCGTTTGTGTGTGTGAGTGTGTGTGTGTGTGTACGTAGGTGTCTCTAAGGGTGAGGTACCTGGGCAGAGTGAGGATCCAGGAGCAGCTATTGGATGCACTGTGTGTCCAAGTCCAACTCCTGGGGGATCTGTACTGGTTGGGGAGCGGGGGGGTCTATTGCTTCTGTTGGGCATCTCCAAATGCCCCTGGCCTGGGCCAACTTCAGACCATCCCCAGACACTGTTTGGAAGACTGGTATTCATCTTGGGCTACAACTGCAGGAACTATATTAACAATCTGGTGGTATGGATGATGTTAGACCATTACAGAGCCTCTGCCCTTTTTTTGTTTGGCTTCGGTATATAGATTTATCCACCAAGGCCCCAAATGGGCACACCTGGATACCCAGATCCATAGTGATTTCACCAGACAGCCTTTTCCTAATAACTTTCAGCTATCGTTGGCTTTTCCGTAATACAAATTGGATTTGTTGTTATTCTTGGTGTTGGCCCCCAGAGTGTCTTTAGACATATGAACAAATTCTGCATCTCTTCCTTCCTGGCTCACTTATGTCTCTTCATGCTTCCCATTATGGCAACACTGTCTGCTCTAAAATACCTAATGCAAAAGCTGCAGCCATTCTCATGATGATCCTCCTATTTTCCCAAATTAAACTAAACTCCTGCTTCTTACATGTGCTTCCTTATTAGTTGCTAACTTATTGCCACTAGTTCATTGTTCAGAGGGTCCTCCTGTACCAGTGAAGGAGCCATACTACTGCTCCTTCTGCTAAATTTCCTTCTAGCTCAAAATCTCTTCTTTTCCACTGTGCTTCCTTATTTTGCCTTTGATGTTATCTGTTCATAAAAACATAATGAGAACTAGATAGTTGTGTCTCCTACTGTATTTTGCCAACTTTATTGCAAAACCAAAATAGATGCTTCAAGTCTCAGAAATCTTTCTGTCTTCTCTCTACTTCATTCGTCATAAACATTAGCAATGGATTTTTTTTTTTTCTTTCTCTAACTCTAAATATTTGGCGGACAGAGGATTGAGCTTGTTTGTTTGTTTGTTTGTTTGCTTGTTTCTTTTTTCCCAAACCAGTATTTCAACACGAACAACATGACTGCAACTTGTTGTAGAAAGAAGCTTATAAGAGATAATAATTGTTTCTTCCCTAGACCACTAAACCTCATTTGTGGAATAGCTTATTTTGGAAACTCCCACAGAGGAGATAGGTGAAATTTTCCTTACGGGAAATACTCTGTTTGGGCTCAGATAGCACAAGGCAACTCTAACCTGCCCCAGGCCTTGTGCAGGTGGACATATCATGTTTTGTGAAAGCAGGCCTCTTCCTCACCCTTCACTCACAGCACTCTTCTCTTTATGTGAATTTTCAGTTCATTATACTCCCTAGTCTCAGACCCCACACATTCCTGGAGTTAAACAAACTTCAGAACACAATTACGTTCTGTTCATGTCTCACAGACATTGAGGTAAACATTGTGTATGTATAAAGCTGTGATTTCGGACTAGACATAAGAGCCATGCTAGAATCCTTAAGGTTCAGCACCAGCCCAAGCAAAGGGCACCCATCCACAATGCAAATTAAATTCCTTTTTTTTCAGCAGGAGAGTATGATACTAAAGTAAAATTCAGATATTCACTGAGGTGCTTTTGTGTTCATTATGTGTGAGGTAGTTATATTGAAGAATCTCACTTGAATATTAATTTCTTTGAGTTGGGCAAGACCTTGCAAAACTGAAGGTTTGTCCTAGCATCTTTAATGCAAAAATCGAAAGTGTAGACATTTCCAGCCATTGACCACTGTGCTCTTGTGCTGTACCAGACTCCATTTTTTTATGCTAATTTTTCAGATTGTTGCTCTGTTTCTAATGCAAGTATAATATTACTTTAGCAAACTAGTATTATTGCAATTTCATTTTAAGACCCCCATTACAGAGAATTACATCTCCGCTATTTCATTCTGACCTGGGCTAGAGTTTGGCAGGCAACAGATCAATATTGGGTAATCCTCTCTTTATTTGGAGGAGTCTGTTACGACTGGGTAGAGCTAACAAATATGGAAATTGCTAGTAACCAAAGACCTCTCCAGTGGAGTTGCAAAACTGGTAATTCTATTCAAGACCTGTTTGTTGTGGTTTGATCTGCACAGCATAAAATGTACCAAGCCAAGCATCTGCTAACAGAAATGTGCAGATTGAAAATGCAGAGCGCCTTTCCTCTGACTGGGGAGCTCTAGCAGCTGCATAATCCTGCTCTCACAGTTCGGCAGGAAAGGTCCAAAACTGGGAGGAAAAGAAATAAAGCGGCTGTATCCTTTCTGTGCTTCACAACCCTCTACACTGCAATAAACTTGGCAATACAACCAAGTCTTTTCCCCCTGTACTTCTGAATTCAGAGAGTTGAGGAAAATCATCAGCATAGTTCTAAAACATAATAACATCCTGACTGGGGACTTTGAGTGTAGTAATGAATAATATATAATACGGTTTAGAAAAGAAACTATTGGTGGAGATTTATAGATAAGAAGGCTCTCTGCAAGAGTGGGCAGAGCTTATAATAATAATGAGGTTTCTGTATGCCTGGACATGACTTTTTATTTTTCCTGTGCTTCTTAAGATTTCATTTGAATGTGTTGTGGGTGCCTGCTTTTGGCAGCTGAACAGTTTGCATTCTTGGCACAGGGCATCTGTATCAAACAAAGAATATGGGAATGCAGATCTAAATGAACTTGTATGCACTGTGTTTGAATTGATGTCACTGGAGAAACCCCAACATCTGTTTTGCAGACTGCTGTGGAAGAATTCAGCTTTTAGGAATACATGTCTCTTAGGCATTTTTCTATCTGTAATCTTCCTTATTCTAAGGAAAGAGTAGATGAAGATGGGCAGTGTTTGCTTTATCTTCAGTGTAATCTGAAAAGAAATAGGGAGAAGTGTCCCGAGTTTGTCACTGAGCATCAACCCATTAATACTTGCATGTGCTGTGAGTGCCAAAAATGCCTATACAAAAGAATATTTAATTTTTGTGTACCCTAGCACAAAGGTTCTTAGACCATGCTATGGGACATAGCATCTATACCAATGCACGCAATATGGGCAACAAACAGGAGGAACTGGAAGCCATTGTGTAGCTGGAAAACTATGATACAGTTGCCATCACAGAAACATGATGGGATGACATTCACAACCGGAGTGCTGCAATGGATGGCTATAAACACTTCAGAAGGGATAGGCAAGGAAAAAGGCGGTGGGGTAGCCCTGTATGTTAGGGGTGTTTTGACTGTCTAGAGCTTAATGATGGTGACAATTAGGGTTGAGAGTTTGTGGGTAAGAATTAGGGGGAAGGCCAACAAGGCAGATATCATGGTGGGAGTCTGTTATAGACCACACAACCAGGATGAAGAGGCAGGTGAAATATTCTATAAGCAGCTGGGAGAAGTTTCATGATCGCTAGCCCTAGTTCTTGTGGGGGACTTCAACTTACCAGATGTCTACTGGAACTGCAATATAGCAGAGAGGAGACAGTCTAGGAGGATCCTGGAGTGTGTGGAAAATAACCTCCTGACACAGCTGGTGAGTTTTCAATTCTTGGAGAAGTAAGGAGGGAGCTCAGCAGAACTGCTACCTTGGACTTCTGGAGGGCAGACTTTGACCTGTTCAGGAGCCTGGTTGACAGAGTCCCTTGGGAAGCAGTCCTGCAGGGCAAAGGAGTCCAGGAAGGATGAACATTCTTCAGGAAGGAAATCTTAAAGGCGCAGGAGCAGGCTGAAAGATGAGCTGGCGGGGAAGAAGACTGGACTGGCTGAACAGAGAGCTTTGGCCGGAACTCAGGAAAAACAGGAGAGTTTGTGACCTTTGAAAGAAGGGGCAGGCAACTCAGGAGGACTACAAGGATGTCATGAGGTTATGCAGGGAGAAAATTAGAATGGCCAAAGCCCAGCTAGAACTTAATCTGGCTACTGCCATAAACGACAATAAAAAATGTTTCTATAAATACATTAACAACAAAAGGAGGGCTAGGGAGAATCTCCATCCTTCATTGGAGGGGGGGGAAACATAGTGACAAAGGATGAGGAAAAGGATGAGGTACTTAATGCCGCCTTTATCTCAGTCTTTAATTTCTCTGGGTACCCAGACCCCTGAGCTGGAAGACAGGGATGGGGAGCAGAATGAAGCCCCCATAACCCAAGGGGAAATGATTAGGGACCTGCTACACCACTGAGACACACACAAGACTATGGGGCTGGATGGGATCCACCCAAGGGTACTGAAGGAGCTGGTGGAAGTGCTCACCAAGCCACTTCCCATCATTTATCAGCAGTCCTGGCTAACCAGGGGAGTCCCAGTTGACTGGAAGCTATCATATGTGACACCCATCTACAATAGGGGCTGGAAGGAGGATCCGGGGAACTGCAGGCCTTTCAGTTTGACCTCGGTGCCAGGGAAGGTTATGGAGCAGATCATCCCAAGTGCCATCACATGGCACATACAGGACAATCAGGTGATCAGGCTCAGTCAGCATGGGTTTCTGAAAGGCAGGTCCTGCTTGACTAACCTGATCTCCTTCCATGACAAGGTGACCCACTCAGTGGATGACGGAAAGGCTGTGGATGTTGTCTACCTAGGATTTAGTAAAGCCTTTGACACTGTTTCCCACAGCATTCTCCTGGAGAAACTGGCTGCTCATGGCTTGGACAGGTGTACTCTTTGCTGGGTAAAAAACTGACTGGACAGCTGGGCCCAAAGAGTGGTGGTGAATGGATTTAAATCCAGTTGGTGTCCAGTCACAAGTGGTGTTACCCAGGGGTCAGTACTGGGGCCAGTTCTGTTTAATATCTTTACCAATGATCTGGACAAGGGGATCAAGTGCACGCCCAGTAGTCTGCAGATGACACCAAGTTGGGCAGGAGTGTTGATCTGCTGGAGGGCAGGAAGGCTCTACAGAGGGATCTGGACAGGCCGGATCGATGGGCCAAGGCCAATTGTACGAGGTTCAACAAGGCCAAGTGCCGGGTCCTGCACTTGGGTCACAAGAACCCCGTGCAGCGCTACAGGCTTGGGGAAGAGTGGTTGGAAAGCTGCCCAGCAGAAAAGGACCTGGGGGTGCTGGTCAACAGCCGGCTGAATATGAGCCAGTGGTGTGCCCAGGTGGCCAAGAAGGCCAACAGCATCCTGGCTGGTATCAGAAATAGTGTGGCCAGCAGGACTGGGGAAGTGATCGTCCCCCTGTACTGGGCACTGGTGAGGCTGCACCTCGAGTACTGTGTTCAGTTTTGGGCCCCTCACTACAGGAAAGACAT
>JANHGO010000041.1:30188813-30207351 GCA_024606505.1 Aquila spilogaster
CAGATGCTGCGGGGAGGGGCATAGAGCAGAGAATAAATAAATTATGTTCCAATTATTTTTTTGGATGTGCTTTCATGTTCATTATTGATGAGGTAGTTATATTGGAGAATCTCACTTGAATACTGACATCTGTATATTTAGCAAGACTTTGTCAAAAACTAAAGGCTTATCCCAGCATCTCTAGTGCAAAAAAAAAAAATGAAAGTATAGGCTCTTTCTGACCTTAAACATGTGCTTCTGTGCAGGACCATGCTCACGTTATGACAATTTTTCCAAATGTTTTTCTATTTGTAATACAGACACAGTATTACTTCAGCAAACTACTATTATTGCAATTTCGTTTTAAGACTCTCATTTCAGAGAATTACATCTTTACTATTTCAGGCTGACATGGGCCAGAGTTTGGCAGGCAGCTGATCAATATTGGATAATTTTCTTTTTATTTGGAAGAGTCCATTAGGACTGAGTAGAGCTAACAAATATGGAAATTGCTGGTAACCAAAGACCTCTCCAGTGGAGTTACAAAGCTTGTCATTCTATCCAAGACATGTTTGCTATGGTTAGATCTGTAAAACACAAAATGTACCAAGCCAAGCATTTGCTAACAGGAACGTGCAGAATGAAAGTATAGAGTCTTACCTCTGACTGGGGAGCTCTAGCAGCTGCACTATTCTGCTCTCACATTTTGGCAGGAAAGACTTAAAACTGGGAGAAAAAGAAATAAAGTAGCTGTGTCCTTTCTGTGCCTCATGGCCCTCTACACTGCAATAAACTTGGCAATGTAATCAAGGCTTTTCCCCCTGTACCTCTGAATTCAGAGAGCTGAGGAAAATCATCAGCATAGTTTTAAAACATTATAACATCCTGAGTGGTGACACTGAGCCTAGTAATGGATAATAATATACATTAAGGTTTAGAAAAGAAACTATTAGAGGAGAATTACAGCTAAGAATGTTATCTGCAAGAGTGGGCAGAGCTTGTAATACAGGGCTTATGTGTTACTATCTTTACTATTCTCTGTGTACTTTTTTCTTGTTTCTCTAAATTTAATTCAAAAGTGTCGTGAATTCTCTCCTTCAGTAGTTTGCACTCTTGACACATGGCACCTGTATTGAACAAGGAATACGGGACCGCAAATCAAAACAAACTTATATTTGTTTTGTTTGATTTGATATTGCTGGAGAAACCCTAACGTCTGTTTTGTGGAATGCTACGTAAGAATTCAACTTTTACATATACATGTCACTTGAGCATTTTTTTTCTCCATTCTTTTATCTTTACTCCGAGGAAAGAATAGATGGAGATGGGCAGTGCTCATTTTATCATCAGTTCAATCTGGAAAGAAGATTTGTGCCTAGTTTATCAATGAGGATTGGCCCGTAAACACTTGCATTGCCATGTAAGTGCCTCTAAAAAGGAATATTTCATTTTTGTGTACTCTAGTCTAAGGAGTAGACCATGCTGCAGAGCTATGGGGCATAACATTCTAAAATGGGCATAGAACTAGCTGTGATCTCAGAAGGGTACGTCAGTACTTTGCCTACTCATGCTAATATATTTTTCTAAGTCTCATGCAGGAAGATATTAATATCACTATGCACAGTCTATGAAAAAAAAAAAAAGAAAAAACAAACAAGCAAAAAACAGCAAAAACTGAACTCTTGATTACATCTCAGATAGCTATTGCTCAACTTCTAGGATCACAGAATCATAGAAGGGCTTGGGTTGGAAGAGACCTCAAAGATCTTTTGGTTCCAACATCCAAAATCACCACAAAAATATCACTCATACTGTGGAAAAATTGAGGACCAATGCCTATAAATAAAAATGCTTTTACTTCTATGAACACAGATAGAGAGTTTTATTCATACAAATGGAAATGGTTCATGTGTTTAAGGTTGCAAAGTTCATTCAGACAGACAATTGGGAGAATTTGCTGAATTCTCTGCAAAAATAGGAACTGGGCAGGTTTCTAAAGGCTTGTACCAATACCTAATCTGCAATAGAACAAGGAGAATTACCTAATGTCACAAGTCCATTTACTATTTGATGACAGTTGGTCTTTCTATTGAGGCATCATTACTGCCCTAGACACATGTATTATGAGCTGATATTTGCTTCCATTGCATGCTGCAAGATTTTATTTTCACATTTGCTTCCAAATTTTGATGATTCTGGGGTTAATTGAATGAAGGATATGCAAGAGAACTGCTGGAGAACGAATTGCTGACAATCAGCTATATAACTAGTTTTGAAAATATACACATGTTGTTCTGCCTCAGCATAGTAATGAAGAGAGTATATAGACACCATAGTATTATAGCCCTTTCTACATCATGTCAGCAAATTTTGTAATATAGTAGTAGAATACGTGTTTCTGAATTGTGCAGATAATGCACACCATGAATAAATATTCTGGCAACACAAGATTGCTTTCTTCCGAGTCTTAATTTACACTTTTTCTCTGAAAAAGTCATCAGTGTGCATAGCTCGTATACAACTTTCTTTCTGGCAGTATTGTTGTCATTATTACTGAGTGCTTAGCAATGCTTAGCCAGTCATATCACTAAAACAACTGGCAGGTGGCTTGTTCTACAGATGGATAAACACCAGCACATGTTTAACTGCAAATATCTAGAAGACGTGTTTCATCACGTTTTTTGACCATCCGGCCATCTGCCTGACTTTCTTTAAAGTATGGCCCATTGTGGTTTGACAGAGGGTGAAAGTGCTGTAGTATTGATATTAAGATTCCTAATCAACCTTGTAACATCCCAGTGAAACCTTATTCACCAAAATCTAGATTAGATGAGCAGATGCATAAATTGGGAAGTCTTCCAGATAGTCTTCAAATATTAAAAGGTTCAACGCCAGCTAAACTAAAACTGTGATCCTCGACTTTAACATCATATCAAGGAAGTGTTTTGCATAACGTAATTATAAGGAATTCAGACACTTGAAGAAAAGGAAAAAAAAAAATGAGTTCCTTGCAGGCAGAGTCTTGTACTGAATTTCAGAGTAATTTCAGAGCACTGAAATTTCTGTACCAGCATGATACAGCTCTCAGATATCTACAGCAGTGTTGGTTAGTTTATGTAGTACTCACACAGGTTTCAAAAACACACATTTCTAAAGGGTATATGTGATTTTAAATAATTCATTTGGACAAATTTGTAGAAGAAAAAATTGACCCAGGACTATTAAACACAAAACACCACCTGAGGCTCAGGAAGTTTTGATACATACACGAGAGACTGAATGAATGTGCGTAGAAAAGTACTGCTGTATAGCTGCACCAGCTTAGACTATTCTGTAGTATATACCCTCTTTTATACACTGTTGTGAAGTGCGCATCTTTTGATCTGATCTGGTACTATTTTCTTTTGTTGTTCTAATTCCACAATTGATTTACTATATGACAATAATCATAATATAACATATTACTGCTTTCATTTCTCCTCTGTCTGGAGAATACAGTTTCTGGGTCAAGAAATATCTCCAGCTGTGTATTTGTTCACTGCCTGGCAGAATGGGGCTGCAAATTCAAAGGATGCTTAGGGTATAAGTGAGGTATAAACATTAGTTCACATCCCTCAGGTAAATCCATATGGAGTTGCCTGGGAAGTCTTATGATTATAACGAGGATATACAGTAGTTAAGAAGTCTTTATGAAATTAAAATCTTTTTGTTACCCTTCCAGTAAACTGAGGAGGAGGAGCTGGGGAAGGGAAGATCAGTTCTCAGGAAGGGACATTGTCTACATAACGTATGATCTTTTTCTACATCTTACCTCCAATCTTTATCCTTCGTATTGGCTAAACTATATAACACTGCTGAATGTATGATCCTTATAAAAATGCCTGACTATGAACTTGAATAGTAATCACATCAGAACTCTGGAAGCTGATGGAGAAACTGTGTTGTGTGAACCTCATCTTCTGTTTTTATCTCTTTTCCCAACACAAGTATGTGTAAACTATCCAGTCATTAATGTGTATAATTGGCATAGATGTAATTCATGGCTGTGAGGAACACTATCTGTTCTGTTTGTTTGTTTGTTTTCTGCCATGGTTATTTGTTTAATAAACAAAACATTATATGAATGGTGTGGGGGAAAAAAAAAGACACAAAAAATGCACCCAAGGAATCTATCTCTCTCGCCATCCAGCTTTGTTTAAGTGGCTTAACCAACTTCAGTGAAAGTGCTCAAATCCATGGTACTGGCCAGAGAAACAGGTTCACTCTGTTCACTCTGTAAAACCATGCTACAGCTCTACAAAATGATGTCTATATCCTTTTCAGAACTATTCTGTTCAAAAATTAATTTTATGTATGACAATGTTTAAGGCCCGTTTCTCTACTATTCTCCTATATGAACAGAATGCAAAGTCAGCTTCAGAGAAAGACTTGTTTCATATTTTTATCTTCGAATTCTTATGCTGAACATATATTTAGCATTTCCTCTGTGCCACACTGAGGTGTGCCACCTCATACACCAGTTGCAGAATTGTAGTTCTTTAAATCAGACTTCACCCATCCATGCTCATGGAGCTCCTTGGTCATCAGTGGTGACCACGCAATCTCACCTGGAAATGCTTCTAATTTAAAACAACTACTCAGCTTTACACTTCATAACTTCTTTTTATTGTTATGCACAAGTTCTTTGCAACTTTTTAACTTCTGCAGAGAATGGGTCAGTAAGATTCCAAGTTGAAAGGAAAATACATGCATTTAATAATTAATGAAGTAGAGAGAGATTTCAATTAAATTACTAAGAAACATTACAGAGCAGGGTAAAGTTTAAAGCAGTTATTTAAATTGCTGTCTTAGGTCATTAAGTATATTTTTCTGTGTTCAGAAACTCGGAAGCTATTAAACATGTTTGTGGAAGCAAGGAATTGGGCCATTAAAACCTTTCCCACAAAATAAAAAAGAAAATGATTTCAAGGCTTGGAGAGTACTTGATAATACATTTGGGCAGCTGAAACAAATGTGAGGTCTCTGACATCACTTTAATACTTGGATGACTCTCTGTATATGCAGGGTTTTGCTTTTGGACTTGAGAATGATACTAACTGTTCAAGAATCGTTAACAAACTAAAGTGCTTGCTGAAGAAGAGTTGGATTACATCTGAGCTTATTTGAACACAGGGTCTGGTTGTTCCTCAGTAGTTTCATCTCTCTCTTTCTTTTCCTCTTTTCCACTAAAATACACTTGATGAGAACTGAATTTTCCTGATATAAAATCTGAGAATTTTCTCACCTGTGACTTCAGTTTTCCTTTGTTAATACTGAGGAAATGGGGCTGTTCAGACCAAGAAGTCAAGGTGTCTGGAATTACAAACCCACTGAAATCACTGAGAGCAAGCAAGAGAATCAACTCAAGGTTCAGTTCTAATCTTAATTTAGAAATGTGTCATTGCTTACAAAATTATGAAACTATGCTCAATATTTGTACATACAACAATTACAGGCTTCCTGTGCCTGAACAAGCACTATTTTCAGAATCTGCTCCTAAAGCTAAAAAAAAAAGGCAGTGGTAATTACCTTATCTTTTTCACTTTTCACTTTATTATCTCTGTCAGAGCTGGGGAAATTGTCACCTTAGAACATACATTTCTGTTCTTTCTAATACTTATTTTTTGATAGCAGAGGAGAAATTTAAAATTTGTTCCACAGCGTTGGCAGTCCTGAATGTTGCAGCTCATAGGAGACCTCTACAAAAAGACTAATTTTGTCTCAGGTAATTTATTAGATGCTCAAAGGCTGTATTTATCATTAGAATCAGGTAAAAATGTTAACTGTGAATGAAAATTTAGGGGACTGGGAAAGTCTAATTCTACTATCTCATTTACTAATCTTAAAATATATATATTCCTCTGCTTTGCACTGTTCTTGAACATGTTCTTATGTTGTTTCACTGAATCCAAAAATGTGTATATTGTTAAGAGGGAAACTGAATATCTTAGTTAGCTTTTTTCAGTGCTGAAACACTAAAAAATGATAAGAAGTATGTCCAAGTTCTGACCATTTCCAGAATGTTCTTAAGGGATATCCTGATGTACTTTTAAAGTTGCATCTTTGTTAATGATTTCAATCTTTGTAGACTTTATTTGATTTTAGAAGAGCAGAAATAGGTACACTCAAAGGATTATAATCTGACAAAATGCACAGATATTATTGTAATCCTAATTTTATACAAGAAAATCAAGTTTTAAGGAATTAAAGAAATAGAATATTCTTTTCCAAATATACTGTTCAGCAGTTTTGTTGGTATCTTCTAATTTTTGCTTTTCCTTCTTGTAGGATTAGGACTTCGATGGAAATAGGCATATATATAGATATTGTACAAAAAATTCCCTTGACTTACAGAGCACAATCATTCTTCTCTTTTATTTTCTATCTTTTCTTCCTCTCTAGGGAAAAAAAAAAATCATCAACAGCTAAAAGCCTTAAATTCAAGATACCTGTACATTTTTTTTTTTACCTTTATAGTCAAGGCAGTGTAATTATCTATTTGTGAATATAACTGGGACACAGTTTGGTTTTACCTATAGTAGTGCACATTGCTATGCACAACTGCTGCAGTTCAAGTACATCTACAGAGTTTATGCATTTTTCAATATCATTCTTCATTGAAAGAACTTTTTAAATACAGAAATTCACTACTTGCCAAGCATAGGTGGCATAGTCGGCATTTGTCATGTCTGCCTTTAGTCACCAAAGGCTAGATATCTTCCATAACTTTATCTTTTAGGTTCTCACTGCTGTTGGCTGAGTTAGTAAATAAATCATAATTGTGAATGATCATGTGAAGACACCTATCTGTTCCCACTGAGGAACTTAACCTAGATGTTTCCACTTCCAGCCGGAATATTTCTTTTGTGAAACCTTTTTAATTACTGCAATCAATTTCCGTAAAGAATACCCACTGTTGCATTTCTCAGTGAAAAGCAATCAATGGAGAGAGCCTTGCTAATGGCAGTGGCCTTTGCAACATGCTCTGCTGGAGTTTTTATTTATATAAGGATCGTCATCATCATTTATGGCATTTGTGCTTTTGTCACGGCCAATAAAATAAACTGATCAATTTTAATTTATTTTCAGTCAATTTTGCTACATGAATCTTGTATGTTAACAGGTTCTAGAAGCAAATGGATTCAATTATGCTATTATAATTGTTGTGTAAAACAAAGACAACATTATTTCAGAAATGCAGTTATGGGCACTACATTGCCTTTTCTATCCATCAATCAGCTGCACTGTGATTGCAGAGCAAACTCCTCTGCTTCCGCTAACAGCAGGAAAGAATTATCTTGTAGAAATATCTGCATTATTCCTTGTAGGTTAGCTAATACAAATGTATTCCATTTGCCTGTTTCCTGTACAAAATCTATTAAACAATGATGTAAATATTTAATAATCCTATAAATCCAATATTACATGCAAGAACTTTACTATGTCCAATCATTTTAATGGATTCAAATCCAATAAGTTCAAGGTTGGCTCTGCATTCATAGAAGAGAGAGGCATCAAGATGTTGCACTCCTACATACAGGCTGGCCTGCTTCATGCACTGACAAGATTAATTACAGACCTTTGAACCTAATGTGTTCTCTTAATATCCAACGTTGCTCTTATTTTTCTCATTCAGCCTTAAATATGTGGCTTGCTCTTGCATAATTCAGCAGCAGTCTTCTTGTGGGCGGCACTGTTTTTAGTAGTTGTAAATGCCTGTGAATTACACAGCAGTTTGTTTGAAGTTATTTCAATGATTATGGAAAGAAGGAAAATAATCTTTTTTCCAAAATACCAGAAAAAGAAACACCAGTCATGTAATTTCCTGAGTAGTACAAACAGGTTTTTCTATTTGTTATTTTGTATGCATCCTCCTTGATTCAGTGGAATTTGATACAGCATGTAAATTCTGCTTATTGATGTTGCCAAAATCTATTTTTCATTTTGTTAATCAAATTGTTCCAATATTTCCTCTGGTACTTAATACTTCACTTTTTTGTTGTTGTTGTTGTTGCTGTTTGTTTGTTTAATCAAATTTTAGTTTCAAATAAAACACTGAATATCACATTTTACAAAAATGCATATAGTTAGTAGTTGGCAGTTAAATAACGTAAGAAAATACGCTGTAAAATCTAATCTGTGTAGCTGGGAGTATTCAAAATCTACAACAGCGAAAAAGAAAAACTGGAAAAAAAAATAAAAGACAGTACTTACATGAAATGTATCCACTGTTTTTAATCTGAGAAATAAGAGAGATTAAAAGTGTTCATGAAAACATAAAGCCCAGCTTTACTTTTTATGATTTTTATGATTTACAGAAATAATAGCCTTTGGATATTCATATAGTCAAAGAAGAGAGGCAGGTATTCATGGGAATTTAGAAAGCTAACCCATTATATAAACCACTCTCTGGAAATATGGAGAAAATCATAAAATATTTTGAATAAATGCTCTTATTTAGAAGTTTTTAATTGTACTTGATGAGTGTTTCATGAATCCTCAGATAATGTAGATCCCATTTATAAAGGCTGAAATAATCCTGCTCGTGAATTTTTTAATATTTTGTTCTGTGCTTTAGCATCCGATTTGTTTTTCTTCTTAGTCCTGTGATGACCACATCACAGTCTTGAAAAATTGTATGTATAATCTGTGACATAATTAATAAATTAATAAATTAACCATTCACAAAATCTGTGGAGTAATACAGCACAAAAGAACTTGAGACTGAAAGAATTTCAAAGGAGAACAAGATGTGATGCTGGATAAGATGATTAGAGATTCCTCCCAAAAATATCTTGTGAAATATTGTGTTCATGAATCGTTAAGCTTGGAGAAGACCTCTAAGAGGTCCATTTCTCCAATCCAACTCATCACCACCATGCCCCCAAACTATGTCCCTCAGTGCCACATCTACCATAATAGTAAGGGCTGATCCTCATTCAACCATAGAATCAAAGAATGGCATAGATTGGAGAGGACCTTAAAGATCATTCAGCTCTAATTGCCCATTGTGGACTGGTTGGCATCAGGCTGCCCAGGACCCCATCCAACCCTGCCTTGAGCACCTCCAGGGATGGGGCGTGTACAGCTTCTTTGGACAGCCTATGCCAGTGCCTCACCACCCTCGGAGTTAAGTAATTTCTTCCTAATATTTAACCTATATCTCCACTCTTTTAGTTTAAAGCCATTCCCCCTTGTCCTGCTACTGTCAGACTGTGTAAGAAGTCAGTCCTCCTGCTTATAAGCTCCCTTCAAGTACTGCAAGACAACATTGATATCTCCCCAGAGCCTTCTCTTCTTCAAGCTAAACAAGCCCGTCTCCCTCAACATTTCTTCATAGGAGAGATGCTCCAAACCTTTGGGATTTATGTTATTCTGGGCTTGCAGAATTAGTCCAACAATCATAAATGTTTCTAGGGAGGGAATATCTTCCCTACCTACAAAGGCAGGTTGAGAGAGCTGTGGCTGTTCAGCCTGGAGAGGGCTCCAGGGAGACTTGAAAGCAGCCTTTCAGTATCTAAAGGGGAGCTGTAAGAAAGAAGGGGACAGAATCTTTAGCAGGGTCTGTTGTAGCAGGGCAAGGGGAAATGGCTTCAAACCAAAATGGGAGAGATTTAGATTTAAAAAAGGGGGAAAAAAATGAAATTATCATAAGGTTAGCAAAGTACTGAAATAAGGTTCCCAGAGAGGTGGTGGATGCCATTTGCCTGTCTCCTGCTATGGAGACATTCATGGTCAGATTGGATGGGGTTTGAGCAACATGATCTAGCTGTACATTCACTGCAGGAGAGCTGGACTAGATGACCTTTGGAGGTTCCTTTCAACTCAGACAATTCTGTGGTTCTGTAACATGAAATAAAAAGCACTGAAGATTTGAAAATTCAACTAATCATCCAAGAAAATACAAAAGGAACTGTATCAACAAGATTGTTCTGGGAATCCAGGGAGAAGGACTTTGTTTATAATTCACATATTTTCTCACCAAACCTTAATTACAAAATTATATGAAATTTAATTAGTATTTCTTGTGGTTTCAGATCGGTAGAAGTTAAAGCTTCATTTTTAGCAGTGGCTGTAAATCTTCTGACAAACTCGTTTTCCATTGAAGAAAATCCATTTCCACTAAAAACAAAATTTTCTATTGAAATATGCTAGTTCTAGCCAAACTTTTATGTTGAAAGGTTTTTTAAGTCCAGCATTGAATTTCCATGTGTGTGTGCATAGCACAGACGTATTAGATGCTGAATTTCCTCCCAGAATATTTAATGAGCTCACTGTTAGAGCACGTGAATGTGAAAGACCAATGTTGAAATCTCAGATGTGAATTAAAAGTAAGTGAACTTGAAACTCCTATATCAGTTTAACCATTGTAGAGATCTAGTCCCTTTACTTTTCTTTCTTCAAGCACATACCATTAGGAAAAGTGTTTATTTATTTATTTATTTATTTATAATATATATAAATATATATTTATTTTATATATAATATAATATATATATAAGTATATATATATATATATATGTAAGGTCTGCTTCAAAAGTAATGCCTCATATTTTATTTTACTTGGCCCATGATGTCAGGTGGATTTTGGTGGTATGGTGGTAGAGGCTTAACATTCTCATTAATATTATGCTGTATTTTGTCGCTGTGTGACAGACGGCAGCAGAGCAGCAGTCTGCCAAAATGGTGTCTGACATGGAAATGTGGATGAAGCAAATGTGTGGAATTTAATTCCTCCATGTAGAAAATATTACATCTATTGGCATTCAGTGATACTTACTGAATGTTTGAGGTGACCAAACAGTGGATGAGAATACACTGAGGTGGTTAGTGATGCGTTTAGGCAGTGATGATAACAATGGATCACTTCTGATGGTGCAGATTTTTACAAACATGGCATGCAGGCTCTTGTTCATTGCTGCCAAAAGTGCATACCTCATGAAGATGTCTATGCAAAAAAATCATACTTCATATCTGAGAATTTACTTTATCAAACAGTGTTATTGTGCTCTTTATATGTGTTGCATTTTCCACGGAAAGAAATACGAGGCATTAATTTTGGACTACCCTACCCATATATTTAATATAGTTCTCACATATAACTGTTTGGTGTCACTTGGTATCAGAAGTGAGAAATTGTTTTTATATACCCCAATATCAGGAGAATAATTTTGCCTTTGTGGCAGGATAACATTTGCAGCTTGGTCAACAAGATTTCAAGATACTGGACCTCAAGGTTCACACAACATATAAAATTGTATATTTGATAATAAACAATATTAAAAAAATGGATTATTTATTTTCCTTTAGCTTCTGTGAAAATAAATTACTTGTAATTTAATATCAAGACTTATGTTTTGAATATATTTTTCTCCCATTATAATGTTAATTTTCTTTCCACTTCCTTCGTCTAGTTCATGCCAAAATGCAGTAGTCATATATATGTGATGTAGGTGTCTGTGTAGATGAGCACAATGTTCTGGATTCCAATTTAGACTATTTTAAGCTATTATTGTCTGAACATGATAGATGTCTTTTTCATTTGATTTATAACTTGTCATTACAGGATACTGAAGTCCTCCAGACAACATTAATCTATCGATGACTCTCAGGTGAAGATGTGATTGATGCAGTTACAGACATTGGTGTTATAGGTAAGCTCTTTTCTTTCTTTTCAAGCTTTTCTTACTGAAATACGTAAGTACACTTGGGGTGGGACCACACAACAATTCTAACTTTTGAGGAATGGAACATAAACTTCATTGAGACATCCATGAATTTCAAAGAAATTTCTTCTTTTATTTTTTCAGATAAATTTCCCTCTTTTCTTATATTTAAAAAAAAAAAATTAAATGAACAAAAATAACTAGTTTGAAAACTTATATCAAATAAGTTTTAACAAATGTTTTGTTGTTAGCTATAACTTATCCTGGATTGATTTTTCTTTTGTACTCTTACTGAAATTGAAATACATCCTTCAGTGCACCTCCTTCTAGTTTTCTTGAGACTTTTATACTGAATTCTCTCTTCCTGTTGCAATGACATTTCAGAAAGGTGCCAACGAAGTAGTTGTCTTCTCTCATTTTAAAACCAGAGTTAGGAATGACACCTAAAGATTTGAAGATTTGCCTTTGAAATTCTGAATTATTATGTTTCTGCATCTAGGATGTTGTGGTCAGTAATACATTTCTGGCGTTTCTCTAACAAAAAAAATGTACTCTAGATCTTCCACTTAAATACTGAAGTAATTGGGGCATGCAGATAAGTACTTCTTGATTAGGTTTTGCAGAATGTGGGGTCTGGGAAGGAAGTATCCTCAAGACTGAAGGGATGCATTTTGTCTACAATTACCATGCTACGGTCTGGTTCTACAATTCAAGACCCTACACAGACACCAAACTATAAGTTAAAAGGAACACTTTTAAGCTGATTAGATTGTTCTGAGTTTTTAAATCAGGGAATGCAATAGAAAAAAACAACAGTAATGTTTTTTACCTTGTTGAAATATGACCTAATAGACAGCATGGAAGCATAAATCTGTAGGCAATGCAGAGTTACCTCTAATTTTGAGTAAATGAGTTACCTCTACATTTCTGGGTATAGAACAAAAAGAAATAATAGGAAATACAAAATGCATCTTGAAATGTAGAGCTCCTGCCAGAAGGATGAGGTGTTAGAAGATGAGCTGTAACTATGCACAAATTAACTCCACTGAAAAAAAGAAACAATATGAAAGGAATCCCAGAATCTAGGGTAAAACATTTTTATTGCACAATCATTTTATTCTTCTTTGCACTGCCTTGCCAGGTTCCAGACCTGTCATATAATTCCATGGCTCCAGTTTTGCTGTTACTATACCTGGCAGAAAATAACATTTACTTTATATTGAACGTACTTCTGTCTTCAGTCTGTGCCTGGTGTATGCAGAAATATTGTCCACCTAAATGATGCTACTGTGTATCAGTAGCTCCCAAAAGTCAGCTAGGAATAGATAAACAAATAAAAAAGATATATTTATTTTTAATTCATAAAGAAAAGAGAAACTCTCTAAAAGTGGAGATGTCTGTTTGCACAGTTGTATTTATTGAATTCTGATCTATTTCAGTGATATTTCCCAAAACTAATGAGGCCAGACTCCCATGAGACCTCAACTCAACAGTGAATGGAGTTAAATTCCTCTGAGAAATGGGGAAAGTTTCAGAACAGAAGTTTAATTTTGAGCATTGTACTTTGGAGAGAGTGATCTATCTCCATTGTCCAGAAAGAAATTCAGGACTGTTCAGCCTCCCTGAGCTAAAACATGTGGCCGTGTCCTCTTCTCACACTGCTGTCTGTTGAGGATGTTCTCTGTCCATTAATTTCCATACATCAGAGATGCAAATGCAAACAAAAATCAGTCACAGAGTACGTGAACTGTAATGATGCCTTTGTATTGTAAATCATGGCTATACTATGAAGAAAAATCTAGAATTCTTTAAAGACAGTTTCAGAACTCTTGACATATCAGTATTCTTTCAGGAAGGACTCTGTTAATCTAGTACATAAGTATTACAGTATAATTCAGGATGCCCTGTAAAGTTCTCCTGGAAAATGTGGTGTTGCCATTAGCCATCTTTGAAGGATGAAGGACTTACTGTTTCCAGAAGAATGCTATGGTAGATAATTAGCAATGTTCTCAGTGCTTTGAATATGTTATGCTCTGGCCCTAGGATAGGGAACCTTATCAAAAGAGCCTAGGAGAATATGCAGCATAGTTAGTTTCCTCAAATTCTATTGGAGATAGAATGGAATAGAGTCCTGGATCTGTTGTTGAGAATTTGGATTTTGAAGATTAGTTTTTTTCTCATTCCTTCATACAAATAATCTTTGCTTGAGCTCCTTTGGAGTTAATAGTGGGTTTCTGTATATTCTCTACATTAACTCTGCCTTTTGAAAACAGGGTCTTACAACACAATCTGCCCATGTGAAGGCCAATAAGTGGGGTGGAGTTGCAGCATTCAAAATATTTCTGTTCCAATAGACTTCCAATTTGACAAGGTTTCCAATTTGACAACTTTTTGAAAATTCTCAATCGCTCTGAGCTAAAGCAAAGAATTTTGAATTCATCTGTTTTGTCTTCAGAGAAAGTAAAACTATCCTGGCAGGGGGAAATACATACCTTCCATAACTTAAACCAAAATGATGAGCATGATTCAAATAGAGTTATCTAATCAACATGGTAATTTTCTACTTAATATTTAAATGTAAATGATTAATTTTGCTTCTGCTTATGAAGCAGATGATTCTTAAAATTTTGACATAAATAATAAACAACATTATTAATGACCTTCAGATTATTATCTCAGGTGCATGAATATATATCATATATATCTTCTGGTATCACATTGCGGGTTAGAAGTTCATTTTTTCATTTCATTTTATGTATTTTATCAGTAAATAAAAACTGATTTAGATTTTTTTCTTAAACCTATAAAGTACCAGAACAAAAAGAAAAGATATAAATATACTGTTCTACAACCAAGTTAGTTGTGAAATCAGAATTACCCTATGTGTTTTTGGAAATGTTCCTTGTTTTTTTTTTTTGTATTCAGAAGAAAATACATATGTTCTAAAATTTGGCACAAATGACTCATTTGACTCTATTTCATCTTAAATACAGAAAATGAGCAATATGAGATGAATTTAGAAGACAAGTAAAAAGTGAAAATGAATTGTTTGTTGTTCATATTAGCTCATTTCTCTCCAATAGACATTGCAAAAAGAAATATACCTTTTTTTCTAATGTAAAAACTTCATGCTTTGACAGACAGAGAAGCCACTCCTTCCTAGTGAAGACGCTGATCAGTGCTTCTGTTTTTAATACCTCAAAACTTCTACGTGTAGTTAAAGAAAATATTTTTAACTAGAAAACGTAATGACAAAAATAATGGTTATCCTAATGTGATCTAGGACAGTACCTTGCAGTCTGTCTTGAGGAAAATATGAAAAATATTCCTAACTTGTAGATAATTTATGAAGTAAAAAAAACACAAAGATATTGTTTCTTTCTTTGTTACGTCATTTCTCTGTCCTAGACAAAGCATGATGAACAAAACCAAGTGCTCTTCTTTATCTCCACATATAAAGACAGTGTGCTCATGCGAATAACTGAACTCTATTATTATTAATGTTTAGGATCACCAGTAGCTCATGGTAGACACATCTGGATTAAGTATTTGACTCCTGAAAGAGTAATATAGGAAAAATGACGATTAGTCTTAAAAGTTTACTATTTCCTATTTCTGTCAAGTCCAGCAATTGCTAGATAAATTCTGTTTGCACAGCGAGTGGCATCTTCTTAAGAGTTAGACTGATGTTTTTCTTAGTTTTGACCAAGGAAGCTATGCTGGAAGCAAGACCCAGAACCTCGTGAATGCCCAGAAACTTTGTATTGATCATCTTTTAAGCCATTCACACTGGAGTTGTCAATTTATTTATTAGGATTATAACCATCTTTGTTGACCACAGATAGAGAAAAAAGGTGCAGCTGTAGCCAGGGGCATGGATTTGAGCTTAACAACATATTGGGATTCTGTGCTGTTTGATAAAAAATGAACAGTTAGTTGTACTAATAGTCAAATACTCATCCCAAAATGCAATATGTTAACTTCCAAATGGTTTATTATATGAATGAAAAGGAATATTTTCTCAGTTGTAAATAGAAGTAAAATTAATTAGTGCTAATCTGTGCATGTTGATGCAGTCAAATACTTTAATACCAATTAAAACAAAGTAAATTTATTAATTTATTAAGAAAACAAAACAAAAACAAAAATATGAACAAATTCTAGTTCATTTTTACATTTAAATATTTTTGTGATTATAATGCATAATCTGTAACAATTATAAAGTCATAACACAAGATTTCCGAAGAATTTTCAAATTAAAAGCACGGACTTGTATGTTATCATCACTACTGATTAATGAAATGAGAGTAAATAGAAGGTGACATGCTGTCAAAATATCCAGATTATCCAGAAAGGCAAGCAAAATTCTTATTAAGAGATATTCCCTCAGGAGAAAAGGAAAGTCTGATTCAGTGATTACTTTCAATATATTAAGGTTAGATTGCTGCAATCAGTACCTATGCAGCCATAGTTAAAGATATAGTGACAGGAACAGGAGGAGCAAGGAGAAAAGCAAAGTGAAATAAAGATAAAAGGGAGAAGTATAACAGGTGCGATTGAAAAGGAGTAGCTTCCCTTGATAAGATTAATTGACATTCCTTGTGATTTGTGCATGCTTTCCATTTCTAGAAACACAATGAAATTACTTTCACTGACCATCATTTTCATCAGCAGATGTTTCACACTTCTGCTGAGACAACAGCTGAACTTGAATACCTTAAATCAGGTGCTAGTTGCTAGAGAAATCTCTGTTATTGCACACAATATTTGTGAAATAGTTTAACGTCCAATTACCTGCAGCTTCATTTTTGAGAATGTTTTCACACTGATGCCTTGCTTTGCCACAGTACTCTGTTATGCGCCCTTCACATTTTATACACTAACTTATAAATGGATAGTGAGGCTAATAAATAAAAAATCTTTGCAGAAGCCAAAATTTACTTAAATAACAGTGACGATATTTGGGATGTCCGGAACAAATTCAGAGGTGAAGAGATGCAGAATTTCATAGCTTTTTCTTTTCTCTCTTTTTTTTTTTTCTTTCCTTGTCTTTTGAGAGCTGACGTTACAGTCAGTAGTACTGACTCATATATCAGGAAGACTTCTGTTCTTTTCAAGTAGGTAAAAAAAAGACAAGTAGCTTGCGAACACAATTAACGTGAATGCTGATGAAGCATGCTAGGATAACACAAGCATATGTAACACACTTATATATAATTGCATTTGAATGATCTACCCTTTGACTCCACCATGCTACTAAAAATTCTGGTACAAGGTCATTGTGCTGTTGCTGGTGATGACAGTGTCCCAGAGGGAGAAAAATGTCAGGCACTAGACAAACCGTAACATTTTTTCACACCTTCGCTACTCTGATTCAAGTCAGGAACGATATTCATTCTGATGTCATTGCTCTGTTTTATGCTCTGTAATTTCACCCCTTACAATGTCACCACCGCTGGTTTATGTTTCTTGAATTTGTCAAAGATAAGGCTACAGCTCCCAAAGCAAAGCTGAAACTGCATCTCTCTCCAGTGTACATAATCTCCTCTGCTGCCAGGGGAAAAGAATACATCTCTTACACTAGAGATTTTTGTTTGGAATTTTCTGCTTGTTGCTTGTTTTGGTTTTGCTCTGTGGGCTTTCCACGTCTCAACTAAAGTTGTGGTCATATTTTCATGTTCTTAATCCTTTCTTCCTCCATGGAAAAGTGTTTATTTATTTATTTATTTACTTATTCCCTAATAATAAATTTATTTATTTTGTATAACAAGAAAGAAACATTCCACTGCAGAGCAGTGCTGAATATGTGGAATTACCAAAATCCTCCAATTTTGCCTTTGCATTCCAATATCTAAGGTGCTACTGAGGGAAACCAATGCATATCTTCTTCATTCCTAAATGTCCATAAGAGGAAATAGGGCAACACAATAGAGAGGTGGAGAATAATACAAAGGCGCTGAAGAACAATGTGGAGGTACAATGACACAGTAAGGAATGCAGCCAATGTCTATTATCTGATGCTTTCACTGGGGAGTGGGCCTATATTTCTCTCTTTTGCTCTTCCAATTCAGAAATAGTCCAATGAACATTTCAGGTGATACAAAAAAAAAGTACTGGAGTATTTAAAAAAAATTTCCCGCTGGTGAAAGTTTGTTTATTTTCTTTTCCATCTGATTTACATAAAAGTTCATTGCAGTCAGCCATCAAAACAAAGAAAAATCTGAAAAGAAACCAAAAAATGTTCTCTACTGGCATCTCCTACTAACCACTGTTTTCAATATCCAGCACTCATCCTATGAGACTTGCTCTGAAAATAATGCCTCCTATCTTACTTGGCCCCCCGGTGTCAGAGGTGGTTGTTAGTGGTATGGCAGTAGAGGATGAATCTCCTCACGAAATCCTGTTACATTTTGTTGCCATGTGACAGATGGTAGCAGAGGGACAGTCTGACAAAATGATGTCTGACATAGAAGTGCTTCTGAAGCAAAGGTGTATAACTGAATTCCTCCACGCAGAAAAAATGGCACCCCTTCATCAACACTTGCTGAATGTTTGTGGAGACCAAACAGTGGATGTCAGCACAGTGAGACATTCAGTGCTGCATTTCAGCAGTGATGACAGCAGCAGTGGGTCACCTCTGCTGGTTCAGATTTTTACAGGTGTAGCTGTCAAGGGTTTAAGGGCTGGTTCGGCCCGATTCTGTGACAAAGGGGTGAGGAGACCCACGGGCCCACACCCTGGGAAAAGGGAGGGGGAAAGGAGAAAAAGAAAAAAAAGAAAAAAGATGGGCCTGAAAAGAAAACAGTGGCAACAATCTGAGGAGGAAAGGTGATTTACTGAAAAAGATACTGGAA
>JANHGO010000041.1:30207451-30225733 GCA_024606505.1 Aquila spilogaster
GGTTAATCACAGGTGAGATGACTGGGACTCAGTTCACAGAAATTAAAACTAGTTCTGAAAAGGAACTGAAGTACGGAACAGATTTCAACTTGGAAGTCACAGTGAGGACTACAGCTGGCAGAGCAATAGGACTAGGGTAAGAGCCGAGAAAAGAAACAGAGAAATGCAGAACCAGAGATCAGATACTGATCTGAGGTAAGATGGCAGGGCAGGGAGACCAAGAAGAGAAATCTAGAGAAAAAAGGGGCTGAATTCTACTGGGGCCCAAGTCTAGGTTTTTGTGACTGTGCAAGAAAAATTATACAAAATTTAGTAATAATCTGTTGATTTGAAAAGTATTTTTAGTATATAAAAATACTTCTTAGTATTCTTATTGAGTACTATTTTTAAAACTTCATGAGTTGCAAATCAGTGTTTTCCTTGCAAAATCTGAAGCCCAAACCTGTCAGGACCCTGAAAAGATCTCAGTCCAACCTTATAGTCCAGGCTAAGACAAAGACATTAGCACTCTAAAAATAAAGATTTTAAAGTAATTTTTGTTGACAGCCTGCATTCAATTTTTTCCAGTTTCCTAATGAAGTAACAACCCTACGTATGTTACGTAGCTTCAGTACTAAATGTGTTTACTTTTAAAGAAGGGGAGTGGAGCTATTATATCCCAGGCAAAAAAACAAAGCCTTCATCTTTGCTTAACCTGAACTATAACCCTATATATTACACCAGCATTTTCAAGTAACAATGAACAATCCATCAAAGAACATAACCTAAAACTTTTCTCTGCTACACTTCAGTATAATGGAAACAGTAAATGCCAGCTGGCCTTTTCATTGTCTCCTGATCCTGAGAATTTACAAAGAAGAGCACCCTTCAGAACTGAATTTCTGAAGACCCAGTTTTCCATCTCAGTACACACACAGTAGACAGCACCCATTTTAAAGTACACTGTTTAAAATTATTACCTCCGTACAAACAATCTGCTCAGTATTCCATCTGCTTTGCACCACTTTCACTATTCCCTGTGCTTTTATTGCTCTACACAATACCTTATAACCAACCTGGTTATTTCCTAAGAGGTTTTGTAGGGCAGCGGCTTCTGCACCTTGTCTTTCACCTTTGAATTTAGAAATGCAGTCTCTTTTGGATACCAACCAACCATATGTACACTTAGTACATGCACATTGCTATCTTCGCTCTGGAAACAGAATGACGGAAATGCCGTAAGACAGTATACAGGGCATGTAGCTAGTCATTTGTATTTGGGTATCAACATATATACAACGTTGTTGGTTTTGGTGGGGTTTGTTTTGGGGTTTTTTGTTTGTTTGTTTGTTTGTTTTTCAGAAAGAAAGCAAGGCCCCCCACTTAAGAGGTTATGAAGGGACAGAGCAAAGATCTTCTGGCATGTCTCACTTGTTCCTCTATCCACCTACATAGTTTCAGCTTCCAAAAGTTTCTTTGTCCTACTTTCATCAATTACTTCATGGGAAATTAACTGGGGTTTTTTATACTTCAAGGATTATTATATATGCTACACGTTCAGGTACGGCGTTACATGCAGCAACGTACGGCACAGAAGCAGGTACGCAGCTGTTCAGCTGGATCAGGCTGGTAACACCGCAGCCCCTCACCCCTGCGCGTACAGACGGGCACACGGCATTAACGACACTAAAACGGACAGCACGTTGGCTTCGCAAACACCGCCGACGCGGCGGGCTACGGGCACCTACGGCAAACTTTCGGCAAAGCCCCGGCAGGAGCCTACCGCTGCGTCCGGCGCCTGGAGCATCTGCTCCCCTCCTTCTGCATTGACCTGGGGGGCTGCAGGGTTGTTGCTTTCACGTATTCTCACTCCTCTCTTCTGGCTGCTGCTGCGCAATTTTTTTCCCCTTCGTAACTCTGTTCTCCCAGAGGCACTACCACCGTCACTGATGGGCTCGGCCTTGGCCAGCGGCGGGTCCGTCTTGGAGCCGGCTGGCATTGGCTCTGTCGGACACGGGGGAAGCTTCTAGCAGCTTCTCACAGAAGCCACCTCTGTAGCCCCTCTGCTATGAAAACCTTTCCACACAAATTCAATGCAGTATATCAATATCTCTCATAACTGATCTAGAAAAAAGCAAGCAAACAAAAAAACCCACTCAACCAAAAGAAGAGAGATACCCCCTGAAAGTGGAGACACATCTGTCTGCACAGTCATTGCAGATGTATGTTTATTTAATTCTGAACGACCTCTTTCCGTGATATTCCCCAAAAGCAATGAGGCCATACTCTCATGAGTCCTGCTCTATTTAGTGGATGGAGGAAGATTCCTCTGTGAAATGGGGACAGTTTCAGAGCAGGAACCTAATTTTCAGCATTGCCCTTTGGAGATGTTGATCTTTCTCCATTGACCACAATTAAACTCAACGCTGTTCAGCCTCCTGGAGTGAAAACAAAGGTTTGTGACCATCTCCTCTTCTCACCCATTTGTGTGTTGGGTTTTTTATCTTTCTGCTAATTTCCATGCATCAGACATGCATATAAGAATCAGGCACAGAGTACTTGAGTTGTAATGGTGACTGCATTGCAAATCGTGGCTACACAATGTGGTAAAATCTAGAAGCTTAATACCTGCAGTTTCAGACCTCCTGACATATCAGTATCTTTTTAGGAAGGAGTCTGTTAATCTTGCACATGAAACTCATTCTGGCTTAATGCAGAACGCTGCAGTCTTGCCCTATAAATTACTCCTAGCAAACGCAGCGTTGCCACTAGCAGTCCTTGAGGGATCAAGGACCTCTCACTTTCAGAAGAATTTTGTAGTAGATATTTGGCAATATTTGCCCTGCTCTGGCTGAGTACATTATGGTCTGGTCCCTGGAGAGGGAACCTTATGAGAAGTGACTGGCTTCTCGCAGACCATGCAGCATAATCTGTTTGCTCAAAAGTGCATTAGCATCTGGGAAACTGAGTGTTTGAGCCCTGGACCTGTTGCTAAGATTTTGGCTTTTGCTGATGATTTTTTCTCATTCCTTTGTGCAAATATAATTTTCTTTGCTTGAGCTTTGGAGCTCAGGTTAGGTGTCCTGTGTGCATTCTCAGAGCTTTCCCTGCTATGTGAAGACAAGTTCTTGGTAGCATGAGAAGGAAAATCAGAGGCACTAGTGGTGTGGAGATGCAGCATTCAAGAGTTTTCCAGTATGACTAATTTTGGAATGAGGACAAATTCAGTTTCCAGTTAACTTTCTTCAAGCTTTTTGCAACTTCTTTATCTCTCTGAGCTAAAGCAAAGAATTTGGAATTCACCTCTGTTTTTTCTCTATGCTGACATAGAAAAGTTTAAGTATTTCCAAGATTTAGACCAAGATGATAAACATGATGCAAAGCGAGTTATCTAATCAGCATTGTAGTTTTCTACTCAATATTTAAATTATTAATTTTGATAATTCTTATAAAACTATCAAAATAATTCTTTATCTTTTAAATCAGAAAAATACTAGACAACAATATTTTTAATGACTTTCAGGATATTATCTCGGGTTCATGAATATACATCTTCTGGTATCACGTTGTGTGCTATAAGTTTATTTTTTCATTGAGTCAAGCATTTTGCATATTCTATCAGTCAGTAAAGGTTGGCTCTTGTTCATAAATTATGGAGGCTTATATATTTGGTGGAAAAATTCAGTTATTTCATCTGTTGAAATTTGAAAAAATATCAATCCTTCTTAGTTTCTAGTGAATGAATAATTAAACATAAACTTGTTTCATACTTAGAGCATGTAAATTGCAGAATCTTACAGTGGATTTGGTTGGAAGGTACCCATGGATGTTATCTGATCTGAACCACTCAAAATCAGGTCGATTTTGAATTAGAAGTATCTTCAAAGGGAGGGAAGAAGAAAATTGTTAACTATTTTCCTTTTTCTGGTTTTGTGTGTGTTGTGGTTTAACCCCAGTCAGCAACTAAGCACCACACAACCGCTCACTCACTACCCCCCCCACCCAGTTGGGGTTTTGTTCCTGAAATGAAAAATAAAACATGTTCTCTATTTTGCAGGGTTTTTTCCTTAAAGGTATAATTTAAATTCACCAGATTTACTTTAAAATGTAAAATTCATTGTGTTCTAGGACCAAGTTAGTCGTGAAATCAGAATTTATAATTTCTAATGCCCTTCTATGTTTTTAGAAATATTTCTTGGCTTTTCATATTCAAAAGAAAAAAAAAAACCAACCTGAAACTAGGCACAAATGAGTCACTTGGCTCCATTCCAGCTTGAATATGAAAAATGAGCAATAGGATAAGTACCTGAAATGAACTTGAAAAATTAACAAGTAAAATGTGCAAAGGAAATGTTTATTCTTCAAATTAGCTCATGTCTCTGCTAACGACATGGCAAGCAGAAATCTATTAGTTTCTTTAATGCAAGTAACTTGACATTTTGACAGCCAGAGAAACCAGTCATTCCTAATGAAGCCACTGATCAGTGCCTCTTCTGCTTTTAGTAATTTAAAGCTTTTATCTGTAGTTAAAGAACAGATTTCTAACTGGAAAACTTAATGAAGAAGAAATGTTTATCCTAATGTGATCTAGGACAGTACCTTGCAATCTGCCTTGAGGAAAACATAGACAATTACTCCAACAGGGAGTGAATTTCTGAATCAAAGGATGCCAGATAAGTTACTTCTTACTTTGTCACATCATATCTCTGTCCTAAACAAAACATGATGAACAAACCTCTTTACCTACATGTATAAAAGGAGAGGTACCAACATGGTAATAGATCTTACAGTAGTTATAGATGGATCATCCTTCCACGCTTCTTGCCTCTGTGTAGTAGTGTGCTCATGGTTATGACTGGACTCCTATTTACTAGTTAGTCACTATGATCACCAGTATCACATGGTACACAAATCTGGAAAAGAGTGGATCTTGAAAGAGTAATGCAAGAAAAATGACAACTAGTCGTGTTAAAAGCTTTACTACTTCCTATTTCTGTAGAGGACAACAGTTCCTGAATCAATTCTGTTTGCACAGTGAGTGGCATCTTCTTAAAAGCTATTTTGGTGCTTTCCTTGGTAAAAGGGTTGTGGCCAAGAGATTTTTCTTAGGTGCAGGACCTATGCTGGCAGCAAGATCCAAAGCACTGTGAATTCTCAGGAACTTGATATTGATCATCTTTTGCTTTTTAGTCATTCCCATTGGACTTGTCAATTTATTTCTGAGGACTATAACCATCCTCGTGGATCACTGACAAAATAGAGGTGCTCTTATAGCCAGAAGCTTGTATGTGAGACTAAAAATATATTGGGATTCTATATTGTAAAATAGAAAGGAACATTTAACTGTACTAATAATTAAATGTCCATTACTAAATGCAGTGCCTGGACTTCCAACTAGTTTCTTATATCAAGGATGGGAAAGATTTTCTTAGTTGTAAATGGTAGAAAACTAATTAGTGTTAATTTGTGCACTTTATGTTGATGCAGTCAAACACTTTTAATACCAATTAAATATACTAAAACAAAGTACCATGCTAAATTAAAGATTAGTCTATTAAAAAAAAGACAAAAAACAAACAACGAAACAAAACAAAACTTTTAGCCTAGTTCCTGATTGACCTTCTGGGCTTATCCTAATTTATTCTTACTTTTAACTGGGTTTGTAATTATAAAATATCATCTCTAAGAATCATAGTGTTATAACACAGGACTGCAGAGAAATTTTCAAACTGAAGGCACATGCTTCTATGTCATTATCACCAAAGATTAACAAAATGAGAGTAAATAAAAGGTGACATGCTGTCAAAGTATCCAGATTATCCAGAAGGGCAAGCAGCCCTCTTATTAAGAGGTGTTCCCTCAGAGGAAAAAAAGTCTTTGATTCAGTGATTACATTCAGTATACTAAGGTTGGATTACTGCAATCACTAAATAAATGACCATAGTTAGAGATAGAATACAGGGCTGAAAATAAGGAGCTGGAATAGCAAGGCAAGAAGCTAAGTGAAGTCAAGGCAAAGGGAGCAATTTTATAGGTGTGTTTGAAAAGGGGTAGCTGCCCTGGCCAAGACTTATAGACATGACTTGTAATTTGTGGAGGTTTTTTGTTTCTAGAAACTCAACAAAATTATCTTGACAGTTTCACCAATGGATGTTTCACACTTCTAAGACAACAGCTAAAGCTGAAAGCCTTAAATCACATGCAAGTTGCTAGAGAAATCCATTATTATACACAATATTTGTGAAGGAGGTTAACGTTCAATTTCCTGCAGCTTAACTTTTGAAATAATTTTTGTGTTGATGCTATGCTTTGCCACATACTCTCTTATGTGACTGTAACACATTATATGTTAAGTTATAAATGGCTATTGAAATGAGAAAAAGGCTAATAAATAAAAATCTTCGCAGAAGCTGGCATTTACTTAAATGACAATGGTGTTAATTGGGAGGTCTGGAACTAATCCAGAGCTGAAGAGTGGCAAAATTTCATTACCTTTTTCTTTTTTTTTCTTCTTTTCTTTCCTTGTCTTTTGAGAGCTGACAGTGTGTAGTACTGACTCATATATCAGGAAGACTTCTGCTCTTTTCAAGTAGGTAAAAAAACCGGTGAGGAAGGTAGCTTGTGAATAAAATTAATGTGAACATTGATGAAGCAAGCTAGGTGAACGCAAGCATATGTAACTGACTTATAATTGCATTTTAACACTCTACCCTTTGAGTCCACCATTCTGCTAAAAATTCTCATACAAGGTCATTGCACTGTCACTGGTGATGAGGATGTCCCAAACGGAGAAAAATGTCAGGCACTAGACAAACTGTAACCTTTTTTTTTTTACACCTTCACTACTCCAATGCAAGTCAGGAACAATATTCATTCCGATGTCATCGCTCTGTTTTATGCTCTGTAATTTCACCCTTACAATGTCACCACTCTTGGTTTATGTTTCTTGAATTTGTCAAAGACGAGGCTACAGCTGCTGAAGCAAAGCTGAAACTGCATCTCTCTCCAGCACACCTAATCTCCTCTGCTGCTGGGGAAAAAAAATAAATCTCTTACATGGGAGACTTCTGTTTGGTGTTTTCTGCTTCTTGGTTTTTTTGGTTTTGCTCTGTGGGTTTTCCATGTCTCAGTTAAAGCTGGGGTCATGTTCTTACATCTTTAATCCTTTCTTCCTCCATGGAAATGGATTGCATTTTTTTTAATTAATAAGGACTTGCTTTATTTTATATAAAGAGAGAGATGCATTCAATTGCAGGACAGTACTGAATATGTGGCATTACCATAATCCTCTAATTTCTCCTTTGTATTCTAAGATCTAAGGCATTACTGAGGGAATCTGATGCGTATCGTCTTCATTCTTAAAAGTCCAAAGGAGACATGGGGGGAGCAGTAGGGGGATGAAGGACAATACAGAAATGGATTCAGATTTGCCTTTTACCTCAGAGAGATTACATGGGGCCAGGGAAATAATTGTGGAAAGAAATCTATTGATACTTTATGGTGATGCTGAAGATAAATCTCCAGGGACACAGAGATTTCCAATGCAGAATATCTGAACTTCAGGTGCTGAGTAGTGAGGGAGGATGAAGGACACTGGGAAGACACCATGGCGTAGTGGGGAATGGGAGCGATGTCTACTACATATTGCTTTCACTGGAGAGAGGAACTGTATTTCTCCCCTTTGCTCTGACAATTCAGAAAAAAACAATGAACTCTTTAGGTGATACAAAGCCAAAGTGTGGGGACATATTTTGAAGTCTTTCATTGTTGAAACCAAAACTAATATTTTCCATCTAGTCTACAAACATATTCCTTGCAGTCAGCCACCAAGGCACGAGGAAATGTGAGAAGAGACCACACAATCCCCTCTGCTGGCTTCTCCTTCTAACCACTGATTTATCTTTCTTTTCAATATAGAACACTCATCCTATATTGCTTAAATTGCCACCTAACCTTAGAGTGAGGAGACAGCTTTATGTAGCACCATTATGAGCTCGGAGCATCTCTCAAAATGCTTTAGAAAGTAATGAGGTTAAATGGTGACCATGCTGTGATCCTGAGTGCGATGAAAGCCATTACGCATGCAGCAGTGGAGGAGTAAAGACACATACTTGTCTTTAAACCTGTTGACTTAGTTTAAATTCCGTGCTGAATGGTCAAAGCATCGCAGTACCCGTGTTTGAAAAAGAGACAGACTTGACCTTCTTTGTAGACAATCTTGCCCTTTTGTAAGATGATCAGAGAAGCATGAACTTCTGTACTGGGGAAAAAAGATAGTAAAAAATTACCCTGCTATTGCAATCTGTGCTGGTAGATTACTTGTAGTTAGAATGACTAATAGCAGGATGCTGAATGACTATATGTCATAGCCTTGGTGAGGTGTGTCTATTTTATGCTCTTGTTTTTATTACATTGCCCAAAATATTGTGGGCAGAATAATTGAATTTGGTTAATCTCAGTGAACCAGAAACATCTTTTGCTGTTTATTTTCTTCATTCTTTAAACATAATCATGTGAAACAGAGTGGGAGAGGTCTAGGAAGAAGTGCATGTATCCCATTTTGCTTTGCACGCTCAAGCCAATTGATGCTGGAGGAAAATATCCAACCCATCCTCCCCTATGGCCTTGCAAAAGAGGATGCAAAGCTGAGATGAGCTTGTAAAATAACAGCAAAGTTTGTGTTTGTGTGTGGAGTGATCAAAATAAATGGATTTTTTTTTTCTTCTTGGATGATTTTGTGTTGAAAAATGTCAGATTTAATATGAAAGTCTGATCTATGTGACACTTACATAAACTTGAGGTTATTCCAGAGAAGCCATTAAGCTTTACATAGAGCCTTCTGAGATCATCATTTGGCTTGTCTTCAGTTATTTCTTTTTCCTACTCCAAAATTCATGCAATGAATTTCATTGACATACACAAAATATCTTGGAATTTCTCCTTCAACATAAAATAGATCCTCAAAGATATTTTTAGTGGAAGATTGGTATGAGAAAGCAAGCTCTTAATCAGTTGCTTATGGCCCCCATATCAGATGATGCTTACTAGCAGAGAGCTGAATGGGAGAGCTGCCAAAATTCTTAATGTGATCTGGGCTATCCTGCTTTATACAGTCAGACCCCATACTGGCTATACTTTCCTTACATTACTTTTTTCAAAATCATTTTTTGCAGCAACTGGTTGCAATCATGGAAAGCAAATTTATACCAATACAGGAGGCGGGGTGATGTCAGCCACAAAAGTGGCTGTAGCAAATTTGTGGATAAATCACGAGTATGCACTAGGTCCTACGCCAGGTGTGTTGGGTAATGTTCAGGCATAAAGTAGCACTAGATGGCCTGGGCAATGTCTGAGATATTGGACTTACTTATTCATGCACACTTACATGTGCACACATGATTTCTCTCTCAGGCCTGGATTTTAATATTTAAAATCTGGCAGCCATGCTGAGCAGTTTCATTTATTGATTATCCTATTTGTTTCCATCTGGAAGAGACCCAGGGGGGTAAACAGGATGAAAAAGGCCTGCTAATAGAAAGCGGAAAAAATTGTTGATACTTTTCCATCAAGGAAAGTTTGCATTGAAAATCTATTTTCACTTTGGTTTTGTTAGTAAACCAAATATTTAGTTGCTTTTCATTTTTGTCATGGGAATAAACATGCTGAAAATAAAAAGAGGTTTAAGTATTGCATTGTTTCTAGCATGTCTAAAAACTTGCTCAAAAAGAACAGGAAACTTACCATGGGGAAAAAAAGAAAAAGAAAAAAAAAATTTTGTTAACATTGCTTTTCTATGGAAAAAGATTTGTCCACCAAAATAATATGAGATTTAGACAAGAAGTTTCCTGACTTATGAATAGAAACATAGATTGTTCCTTCTAATTCCAAAAGAGATGGAATGGGTCTGTCTCTACCTCTCTTGGTTTTGTGCTCTCTTTTTTCTCTTTCTCTTCGTCTCCCTCCTTTCCTCTCCTTGGTTATTTTATGTCTAGGGAAAAAAAAAAACCAAAATAAAAAAATGTAAAACTGTTCTGAGAGACCCTCAAAGGATTTGAATATTTTAATCTGGAAAAAAAGTTGCAAATATTTTTCCTCTTTCTTTTGTGATATTCCCATCAACATCCAGCATGCAGAAAAAGCAGAATCTTGTTGGTTTGTTTGTAGATTACACCTCTTTTCTTCTCACTTGGCCCATAGGCCAAGTCTATTATTTATATCTTGGTTTTGAAGATGGAGTAGCCCACCCCCACTGAAAGCAATGACTTCTGTTTAATGTGTAAAAATTTAGACAGTAAATTGGAAAATATAATAATCTCTTATATATGATGCAATGTGTTAGTCTGTTATTAATATATTTTTTTAGTATTATTTTTGTTGATATCTGGTTATGCGGTCCATTTGTGGGAACAGTATGAATCCAACTGACCAATATGATTTCCTTTTTTTTCCTTGAACTCCTCTTCCTGTCTTTAGCCATCTCTTTGCTACTGGGTTTAGCTCTGAATAAGCATTGAAATCTTTCATTTATTTAGCACTATTTACAAAGCTTTTCCTAGCAGTTCAAATACAGAAGACAGGTGGCAGTCTCTCCAGAATTTACACTTGTTTTTCAGCTATTCCTGCTGTTCTTGTGATAACAGATTTGTGGATAATCCATATTAGAGAGTCAGTTATTTGCAATGTGGAAAGTGAAGAGAAAAAAAAAAAAAAAGAGACCATACACAAACCTTGAAAGTAAATAGCAATATGCTGGCTTTTGGTGTATGCCCACTACCATTGGCATGAATGCTGTGAAATCTCTATTGACATCAAAGTTTGTTATAGAATTATTACCTAAAATTATGCAACAGTCCATATGAGAGACAGGAAAATATGAAGGATAATTCATGTTTTCTATTTTCTTGCTGAGCATACATTTAATATTTCAGCATTCAAGTCTATTTGAAGCAGGTGGCTGACTTTTTTGATATTATCATTTTTATACCATTGTTATTATTTTGGGCAATCTACTATCACTCAACCTGCTTCACAGGAATGTGAGCAGTATCATGATAACTAAAGTCTATTTCGTGTCATTCAGGAATACAGATCAACTCTGGAATGGACTTTCTAAATGTTTATAGGTCAGCTGAAAGCTATTAAAGAAGTTACCAGATAAATCTTTTAAAGGTCTGTTTTCATATATTTACAACATGAACAAACTTTAATTAGTGGGCTTATTTTTCTGTTTTAGAAAAAAAAAAAAAAGACATCAATAACTTGCAAAGAATGCACAGTCCTACAATTTCAATCCAAGAGGTTCAGTAATTTTCTGGAAAGGGGTTTGAAACCCAAAATAATTATCCTGCTTTCACAAATAACAGTGACCTTATCCTGAGAAATAAAAGCAGTATTTGAAATCCAGAGCTACCATAGGTAACTGAGTATCTGCTGAAATTTGATCAAATAAGAAACATCTGAAAAAACTTAGTGTTAGGCAGATGCTTAGGGCCAGAATAACTGTATTACTTTGAACGGGATATAACCTTCCAAAAGCTCTACCGTATCTCATTGTTGAGTTTATTTCCATATTCACTGATGGATTGCCACCATAATAGATCTGGGCTGGACATCAGTCATGGAATGGAGGGGAGGGAGAATGCCTCCAGGGTCTAAGTTTTGTCTAGCCTTCACTTGGAGGTGAAGTTCAGAGTAACTGCCCCCTCTCACATTCCTAAATCATCAATTTTTTCAGCCTGATTGTGAAGATTTTGGAACTGTTACAGATCAGAAAACACAGGAGGAAATCTCACAAAAGCATTGTCATAACTGAGTTTATTTCCCCATCATCCTGTCTTGTTTTGGAGCTGGGCTCCATATCTTTTCCTCATTAGTATTTTTACTTTGATATATTATTTTTTTAAAATGCTAATTTTCCAAAATGAAAGGGATCACATCATATTTCAAAGCCTTTACTGTGACATTAAACCTTTGAACTACTGTTAAGGAAATTATTTCCCTAAGGCTGTAAGTCTGAAAGGTTATTAAAAATTTAATTTTAAAGATGGCACCCCGGCTAAAAAATAATAATATATAAACACCACTTAAAACCTTGATTGCCTAATCTTATAAATCCCATTGCTGCTCATTTTTAAATAAAGAAGAAATTCCTATTAAAAAATACAGAAGCTTAATTCTCATAGCAGGATTTCAGAAGAAGCATGGAGATGCTAACTCCTATATCTTTTATGTTTGTTGAAGCTGCACATTTGTTATATCTCTGGCTGCTACATGGAGTGAGTTTTAAAATTCAGTTCTTTTAAAACAGTTATAAAGAAAGTGTACTTCACTTTTAGGACTTGAACCCACATAGGAGGCCATGAGTGGAAAGCGCTGAATAATTGAGAAAAGGTGATTTAGGTGTTTAGGTTAGATGATCCCAGGACTATTTTGATTGAGACATTCATGTTAGGAGTATAGTCTCCCTTGACTTGCCTCCAGAGGGCAACTTTTCAGTCATTATCCAAAGGATTTTCCTGCTCTCCCTGACTTCAGAAGAAAGTCTAAAAAAGGCTCCTAGCTTCTAGACTGCAAACTTCTTCAACCCAGTGGAGTATTTCAAGTATGTGTGACAAATTGCTATCCTCTAAAACCATACTACCACGCTACCAGGGCTTTTCAGTAACATTCTTAATCATATACTTAATGTCTTCTCTGTTTTCAGCCATTTACTTTTATGGATGTCTCCTTTGGTTTATGGCCTCTGGTTTAGTGTGGCTTTCAGAAGTTTTTCCTTCTTTAGGATTTTTTCCTTCTTGTCCTTGCTCTCATTTAGGAACCTTATGCTTTTCTGTGTTTTAGGGCATTATTCCCAAAGCCCTTCTTCACTCCAGAGTCATCCTTGATCTTCTTCATTTCTTAACGTACCACTTGTAGGTTGCTTTTCAAAAAAACAGTGTTGACCTTTCCCAAAAGCAATGTCCTCAGATATCCTGAATGTGAGGTATGTCTCTTCACTTCTCTCTTTCTTCCTAATAATTTTTCCTATAAAAACTAGTATTAACAGTGTGCTATACTGTGTGCTAAGCGGTTGCATATCCTTTTAATGCTATAGTTATCTGTGGCGAGCATGGGCAAGCTTCAAGTGTTCTGGCTCTGGACTGTGGCTCTGTTGGGTAGATGTGCCCTTGTGGCTCTCCAAAAGGCAGCTGGAGCTTCAGTTGCCCAAAAGATGTCTTTTGAGAGTACCACAAAGTTTCTGCTTGTGAACTTATTCCTGTCTTTGTTAACAACCTGAATGATGCAAAAGTCTGCACCAAGCTGGAGGAAACAACCGATGTGCTGGAGGGCTGTCATCTGGAGGAACCTCAACAGGCTGGCAGAAACCTCATGAAATTCAGCAAAGGCAAATGCAAAGTCACGCACCTGAGATTGAATGACCCCATACACCCATACGAGTCAGGAGAAAGACAGCTTTGTAGAAGAGGACCAGGCAGCGGCAGTGGAAAATCCAGCAGCCATCAGTGTGCCCTCACAGCAGTGAAGGCCAACAAAACGCTGGGCTGCATTAATAAGAGTACATCCAGCAGGGCAGGGGAAGTGGCTGTTTCCTACTTTTCAGCACTTGTGAGAAGAAATCTCACAAAATATGTCCAGTTTGGGGCTTTTCAGTGTAGGGAAGACATTGGACCAAGTGACCTCCAAAGTCCCTTTACAACCTTAATTACACCCTGATTCTGTGATTCCCCTTCATCTCCATCCTACCATGGTGTACCAGGAGATACAGCACAGAAGGCAATCCAAAAGCGTGAAAATTAGTACTTGACCTTAACAAGCTGTACTTGTACAATTTAGGTACAAAGAAACAAAGTTGTTCTTTTTCTAGTTAACGTCTGATTAGCTGATGATAAACTTCTCAAACTTCATGAAAGCATTACCTACTTTTAATTACTGGTACAGTGTATTTCCCTTCATATGTTTGCAGTAAAATAAAAAAAGTGGCAGAACCTTGTAGCTTAAATTATGCTTTCCAATGTGATTTTGACACTTCAGAGATGAAGCACCACAAAAACTAAATTAATGAATAAATTAATAGGAATAAAAAGAATAAATTAGTGAATAAAAGTGTTACAACAACAAAGCCCACACATAAATGTATGCATGTAGCACAAACAATAACATTTCCAATGACAGCACACGTACGGATGCATTTCTACTCTGGTGTTCTTATTTTAAATCTAAATTCAAAATCCAATGATGAACTGAAACCCCATCTGTATGCAATTTTATGCTATAAATTATCATTTAATAAGTTATATATATTTATTCAAAATTGATGATTCTTCCCTTTTAAAATCATTTTACTGTGACTGAGTGAAAATATATATCATTTGATGCATAGTGTGGCATTTTGTGTATGTTTAGACATTTTCTCTGTCTGCAACAGGGTTTGCATAATTACCGGTCCAGCGAATTATCAGGCTCCATAAAAAGAGACTACAATTTGTCTAGATTTATGTTTCATATCTTCATATTTTTTTGTATGCACAAATGTAAGCAAAGAAGATTTTTATAAACAATTATCAATGTTAGAAATTCTCCAGGATTTCATGGCTATTATGAATATTCTGATGGAAAGGCAGGGTTAAGGTTTATCACTGTCCATTAAATAAATTTAGCATGATGTTGGTGTCTGAATACTTTGGGTAACCTTCGCAAAGGCCTGAATTTGGATCATGGCTGTGTTCAATTAATTTAGTTGTCTGGAGTCATACTTAAGGCTTTTTTTCTTATTTTTATGTGTGTTTCTATGAGATGTAATTTTTTACCTGATCCACATGGACCACATAGACTCCTTAGGGAAACCTCAGAAAAGATTACTATATTTTATAACTGGATTACTTTATATAAGTTTGCTAGTTCAAAATTATAAAGACAGAGCGCTGTAAAGTGTGTGACACACAAATGTTAAGTTACAATAACTTCGGCTTTTCCAAGTGCTTGATATGTCACTTGAATTCTCTCATTATCCTTAAGCATGGCAACTTGTCATAACAGAAAGGCCAACTATGAAACTGTGTAGGAACATTAGACTGATATCATTTCACTTCTGTGGCTTTGCCAATTAGTCTGTGTAAATACCGCCTTCTTGAGAGACTAGAAGAATGAGAGACGAACTCATGGATCGATCTATCACTCATGAAACACAAAAAACTCACATAAATAAACACCTCTTTCAGAAGATAGGAGCGGTCCCTGAGAGTAATGATACTTTGTGCATTTTGAAACCCTGTCATTTCAAGTCTTAAATTACTTTTATGAACTGATATCATGATCGAGGCTGTGTAGATATTACTTCATGCTGCAAAATTATGCTGCAGGAACTGAAGTTCCTTTAAAACAGTTTTCTGCACTGAAAGTCAATGAGATAACCTTGAAAGCAATGAGTAAGCACTACTTCAGGGTCAGCATCTTGATGCTCCAAAGGAGCATGAAAAAATAGATTTAGAAAACACTAAAATATTTTCTGGGATACTATCCCTATGGGGAAAAGTTTGAGAACTAACATCACAATGGTTAGAAGCCATCATATTTTCATCCAGTGAATAGTTTCTTCCTGAAACCTTGGTCCTGAGTCCTGTCTTACTCCCATTTGTCTTTCCGTCATGGAGGTTAATCTCTCTGATGGGAAGGGTTGCTTCATTTAACAAATTTGCATGTATTTACAGTGCAGACCTCTGCAGCTGGCCTAGATGCTTCAGCCTTCTTGCACCATCCGTGGAGACACTGAGATGAAGCGTTTCTTGATGTCCATGTTTCTTTCATTTAGTCTAAGAAGATGCAGGATGACTAGTTCAGAGACAGAGATCTACCTTAGAACAGATAACTTTATCACAAAATCTCATATGATTTTCCCCCCCCTAAACTTTTGTGTTGAATTTGGGAGCACTCAAGACATCAGTCGAACCACCCTGTTTATATAGACTAGTAAAGCTAAGGCTGTGAAGGACCGTCACAAATATCTGATCTAATCCTTTCATTAATGTGCCTAGCTCTTCTGAAGTAAGCCTGTACCTTTATTTGAGGTCAATTATATCTTCTTGAAAGATATCCAGGCATTGACATTATTAAACAGGGAGTCCCAGGTGCTATTTACTCTTGCTAGAAAATGCACACCTTGTCTCTCATGTGCATGTGTTTAACTTCAGTTACCGACTAGTAGATTTTACCAACTCTTTTTTTTTTCATGTCAGACTTTTCAGCTGTCAGAAATCTCTTCACTGTGCACATGTTTGTTAGCAGACCATGGACTACTAGATAGATGGAGTTTAACTCTTAAATAGACAGAGGTTTTTAGTTACTCATTATAACGTGTGCCCATCAGTCCATGACGGGGGGTGGTGTGTGTTTTGCTTTGTGTTTTTCTTTTTTCTCTCAACTCTTTCCAAATGTTTAACTTTCTCTTTCAAGTACACATGGCATAATTTAACAAATTATATACCAGGATCTACAGGGTTTTTTTAAAGTCTAGTGACTTTTTGAAGTCACTAGATATGAGGATATTGGGATCTTGCTTAGCTTGAGAATGCGGCTAATCTTAATTGTTCATAAATGATCAATTTTTCATATGCCTCAGAAATGTGCTATGTTGAAATAAGCCCCACTTGCCAAGCTTTAATTACTTGTTCATCTACAAATTTTACCGTTATTTTTGTATTTTGTTACACATAATTTCTAAATTTAATGAATAACACTAAGCTGAGACAAAACCTCTGATATATCCCACTTGAAGCACCTTCACTGGCTGATGGTTCTCCATTTTAGCTGACATTCTGAAATCTAATGATGTGTTTCACTTGATTTTATATTTTGTCATTTATATTATTTTATTTTATATTAGCTTTTATTTGAACATCCTGTGGGATTCCACCCAGCCTTTCTGTATAAACCAAACTTTTGATCTCATGAAAAACAATAATGTTGTGTGACAGTATGTAACATCCATAAAACCATTTGCGTGGCTTTGATTTCATTATCAATATGAGCTCTTGTGGTTGGCATCCCACGTTGTTTTATATGATTGTGCTCGAGATTGAATTGAAGCTAAATGGCCTAATTAAACCTTATTTATCTTTTCTTAGATGCTACCACAATACCAGTGTATTTCTGGTCTTCTCAGATCTTTCAGTATTGTTCCACTACCTGTTAAAAATCAGCAATACAGATTGAGAGAGTTCTGTTTGTCACAAATTTTATGACTGTTGAATTAAGATAGTTGGATTGGTTAATTTAAAAATGTTTAGCAGTTTCTGCTTAATAGCTACCCTGATTACTAGTGGAGAAGAAATATTTCTTTTTCAATAAGAAACATATACTCTGCTCCTCTTTAAGGCTGTATTTAAAAATCATGTTGACAGACATGTTTTTCCCTCAGAATTTTTTTTTTATTTCTCACTCTGAAATGTGTGTGAAAGTTTGAACATTTGCTGTAGGAAGAATAAATCAACATCTCATACGTTCTCTATCTACTGTACCTGCTTTAATTAATGACATTCAGATTAAAATGATTAAAAGACTAGAATTTGATCATGCAAATTGATTTGGAGTTTACAGAGGCCAATGGAAACACTCTTGTTGGCATGTGTGGACTCCAGAAAAAGAAAAAAAAATATCTCTGTCTATATATATATGACATAGAGGGGTTTACAAGATCTGTGGAATGATCAGCACTGGTCTGAGGTGTAGCAACAGATGAAGAGATAGAAATAATGTGCAGAGCAGTAGAACTGTAATCTGAGAAACAAGTCCAATTATATGGAATTTTAATATCCTGTGAAGTGTAATTTGATGAGTGGGAAATTACCCGCAATGCATCATCTGCTGCTGAATACTCTGCCTTATTCTCTATTTGGACATCTAGGAGAAGTAAAGGAGAAAAGATGGGTGACACCTGAACTTTATCTGTAGAAGCAAAATAGTTTCCTTATCTTCTTTTCTAATCTGTAATCTATGCTTTAAATAGAAATGAAATTACTTCATGGAAGCAGCAGTACAGAGAAAGATATAATCAATTTTATTAACTGAAGCACTACAGTTCATCACTAAGATCCTTATCTTTTTTTTTTTTTTTAATTAAAGCTAATGACATTTATGGTCAGTGGTAGTGCTAACAGTTTTATGTCCTGAAGCCTAAATAGGTAATCCCATGGATTAGGTGACTCACTGTGCTGGTTTTGGCTGGGTTAGTGTTAATTTTCTTCACAGTAGCTGGTATGGGGCTATGGTTTGGATTTGTGCTGAAAACAGTGCTGATAACACCGGGAT